>CALNHX010005648.1:0-79356 GCA_940337035.1 Agriotes lineatus | reverse complement strand
CAGTTATGAGGACTTCCAACCCCACTAACGACTGTCATGATTTTGTTATGACCGCTGGGACCAACTTTTTTCCGTGATAGCCGTACCACGAGGCACCGAGAGATGCAGCCGTGGAACTCCCATTTAAGTTCTGACCAGACAGAGCGTTGCTTAACTCTGCTGATCGAACGTGGACCCTTGTTCAAGCTACACCAGTAGAATGGGGGCACCGATCCCCCACTCCTTTTAATTGATTCGCGGATTCGCGGTTTAATTCGCGGATTGATCCAATTAATTTCGCGGTTTGATCTAATTAATTTCGCGGTTTGATCTATTTAATTTTCACATGTGCTACTGATTAAATTACGCATTAGCTTCCGATTAAATTACGCGCGGCCATTTTTAATTTGCTTCTGAAATTACACTGCGGCCATCTTGGTTTTCTGGCGCGAATATTTGAATTTAAATTTTTTCCGATTTTTTCCAAGTTCAATTTTTTGAATTTAAACTTCCCGGGGTGTCGGCCATCTTTGTTTTCTGCGTGTGCACTTCTCACGGCTGTCGTTTTTAATTTTGAATTTTTGCGGAAATATTTGAATTTCAAACTGGTAGATCTCTCTCTCTCCCTTCTGCTCCTTGGTTGTCTCTCTCTTGCATTCACTCGCGGAAATATTTGAATTTCAAACTGGTAGATCTATCTCTCTCTCTTCTGCTCCTTGGTTGTCTCTCTCTTGCAGTCACAGCATGGATGTTTAATTTTAAAAAATTTGAATCCTCTACAGCGACCGTGTTTCGGCTACTTTTCAAGATCGCCCATGTAGGCTTGCAGAGCTATATGAATAGAAATAATTACTTTATTTTTATAATTTGCCCCAACAGAACGTTTGCTATCTAGTTTATGAGCAAATTTCATAATAATATCAACTTTTACTAGAGCAAATACATTTTGTTCCTCGATCAAATTTCAAAAAGAGGCCAGTTTAAAACCGTTGGAGACGATTTTGCATTGTGCGTCACGGAATACGGTAACATGAACAAGAAGATAATACGTATTGCTTGAGTAAGAAAGAGATAAACATAGTAGCAAATATTCGAGAAGGCTTGACTCTTAATTTAATTATGCCATTTGTCAAGTATAAACATGCCTACTAATATAATTTTTGTATGGCTATCTCTTTCTTACTCAAGCAATACGTATTATCTTCTTGTTCATGTTATCTCATTGCTGTTATATAGATAATTATGGCCCAGCAGTATATCCAAACGTGCACTTTTTAAAATTTTTGAGAACTCATGCTAGCTCAGTTTCAAATTCTCTACAAAAACAGTATTTGGCGTGGATAGGCATCGATATGATATCTTAATAATTTTCAAACTACGTAACTTTAACTTGTTGCAATTTTAGTAAGATTTGAATAAAAACACACAATTTCGCTGAAAAATGTGCTGGTCCAGATCATCTCACATAAATTTTTACAAAAACTGACATCATGTCACTTGAAATTATACAAAAAAACGACATTTTTACTCAACATACGACGAAAATTGAACAAAAATCACGCATTACACATCATCTCACATAAATGTTTACAAAATCGGCACCATGTTACATAAACTATGCATAATTTTGCAAATGTTTTACACTTTTTTATAAAATGCATTGCTCAAAATTAAAAGAAATCGCAATTTCGTTGAAAAAATCTACTACCACAATCATTTCGATAAACAAAGTTCAAAAATTCTTATACTTTTGGTGGAAATATATGTATGTTGACCACAAATTAACATAAATTTGCTCTAACTTGTTGCAGTTTTAGTAAGATTTGAATAAAAACACACAATTTCGCTGAAAAATGTTCTGGTCCACATCATCTCACATACATTTTTACAAAAACTGACATCATGTCACTTGAAATTATACAAAAAAAACGACATTTTTACTCAACATACGACGAAAATTGAACAAAAATCACGCATTACACATCATCTCACATACATTTTTACAAAATCGACACCATGTTACATAAACTATGCATAATTTTGCAAATGTTTTACACTTTTTTATAAAATGCATCGCTCAAAATTAAAAGAAATCGCAATTTCTTTGAAAAAATCTACTACCACAATCATTTCGATAAACAAAATTCAAAAATTCTTATACTTTTGGTGGAAATATATATATGTTGACCACAAATTAACACAATTTTTGAATAAAAACGCTCAATTCGTTGAAAAAAAATGTTCTGACACCATCAAAACACGCAATTTCATTGAAAAATCTTCTACCACAAGCATCTCGATAAGCAAAATTTTAGTTACGTAGGCTCATTGTTCATTTTTATTACGAAAATTAACTTAAAATTGAACAAAAATCACACAATTCCACAACATCTCACATACATTTTTACAAAAATCGACATCATGTCACATAAATTATACAAAAAAATGACATTTTAATACAACACACGATAAAAATTTTATAAAAATCACTCAATTACACATAATCTCACAAATTTTTACAAAAACTGACATCATGTCACTTGAAATTATACAAAATATATGTATGTTGACCACAAATTAACATAAATTTGAATAAAAACACGTAATTTCGTTGAAAAAATGTTCTGGCCTCGTCATTTCACTTAAAATTTTACAAAACTGACATCATATCACTTGAAATTATACAAAATATATGTATGTTGATCATAAATTAACATAAACCTGAATAAAACACACAATTTCGTTGAAAAATTTGCAAATGTTTTACACTTTTTATAAAATGTATCCCACAAAATTAAAGAAATCATAATTTTTAAATTATATCACGCCATTATGAAATCGTAGATTGATTTTTGTTTTGAAATTTTACACTTTGTAACTGTAAAATAACTTCAAATACTAATATTTTAGCTTTAGATTTTGTAATTATTGCAGATTCGTGAAAAACAAAAGCAGAGTAGAATTAAAAAAACACAAACACTTTGTAATAAACAAATATATTGTTCTTATTTCGTATAATACTTAATAATATAAAAATAAATGTACAGCTGAATGTCCTATTTTCTAAAAATTCGCTAGCAATTTACAAAACTGTAGTTTGAGGCGCACAACATTTCAAATTAAAAAGGCTGCAAGAAATAAAATCAGAATTTCATTGTGTCATTTTAAAGTTTAAGATGCTCCCAATCTAAAATTCCCTTCGTTTTTGATGTTGATGACATCTGCCTTAGAGGCATTTTTCTAACGGCCCTTTTTTGGAGGCGTTTCCTTATCGGCGTTCTTCTGACTGAACCTTTTTGATGTGGACTTGGATGAGTAGCTGGTGTTTTTAATTTATATTCTAAATGGGGCTCGCAGTTATCAGTTTCCATTTCGGTTTTTCCTGTAGTATCAGTCGGGGTTGGCACTTTTTGTTGCTTAGGTTTAGGCAGCAGCACATGAGCAACGTTAAGGTCTTTGATGTAATCAGCAAACTGTAGGCGTCCGGGTGGATTAATAGTTTTTCGAGGCCTCAGAGTGTCGTGAACTAAATCGACTATGTTAGACGTCGGTAAAATTTCACCCTTTATAGTAACGGTACCCTTGTGATCCCAGCTCACATCGTTTGAGGCACTCAAAATGCGTAGAAAAACTTCAGCTTTTTTCTTAAAAGTTTTGGGAAGTGTAGATAAAATAACGGCATTTGATAGGCTGTTACTGGTTGATTCAATAGGTATTTTGATTGGCTGCCGTGCCTGGTTTGTGAAATGAAGGAATCTCTGTAAGACTTGGTTGTACTGTCCCCATTTATCGTGATCGGTTAATTTGGACTTTAAAACTTTTTGCATTTCGTCATCTCGAGAGAGAATACGGGTTCGATTCCCGTACCTGCCATATTTTTTTTATATATTTATTATGAAAGTCTTGATTTTAAGTTAGTTTATTCACGACGGCTCTACCAGAACAAACGACTGAGCTCCTTTTCGACTAAAATGGACCAAGTGCGGAAGATGTTGATTGTATCGCCGGAATTTGTCCAACGTCTTAAGTCTAGCGAGAATACGGAGAAAAATATATTATCACAACTTGAGAACAGAGATTCCTTCATTTCACAAACCAGGCACGGCAGCCAATCAAAATACCTATTGAATCAACCAGTAACAGCCTATCAAATGCCGTTATTTTATCTACACTTCCCAAAACTTTTAAGAAAAAAGCGGAAGTTTTCCTACGCATTTTGAGTGCCTCAAACGATGTGAGCTGGGATCACAAGGGTACCGTTACTATAAAGGGTGAAATTTTACCGACGTCTAACATAGTCGATTTAGTTCACGACACTCTGAGGCCTCGAAAAACTATTAATCCACCCGGACGCCTACAGTTTGCTGATTACATCAAAGACCTTAACGTTGCTCATGTGCTGCTGCCTAAACCTAAGCAACAAAAAGTGCCAACCCCGACTGATACTACAGGAAAAACCGAAATGGAAACTGATAACTGCGAGCCCCATTTAGAATATAAATTAAAAACACCTGTTAAGTCATTTTGCTATTTCAGATGCTTAATTGCATTTCACGCCGTTAGTTAGGTCATTTTGGTATTTTGAATAGCCGCCTAAGCTTTGAGCAGCGCGCCCGTATGCTAAGCCCTTTTAGCTCTTTATTTGGCTCCATCGCCTAATTCCAGAATCACGATTTCGCACATAGTTAGCCTAAAAAGCAGTATTTGTCGTCGGTTGGAGCTCTCCTCTGATGGCGTTTTTCTGAATTTTGAATAGCACGCTGTGGCGGCGTGATACCAGCGTGGCCCGCATTGGTTTGTTTCATTTAGCACGCTGTCGCGGCGTGATACCAGCGTGGCCCGCATTGGTTGGTTTCATTTCATCGCCTTGCGATTCGCTGTGGTTTAGTCACGTGGGGGGACGCGGCGAAGGTGACCTTTTGCCGACGCTTCCCTCAGTGAGTCTTCCAGAGCCCGTGGCAGAGAGCGCTTGTGTGTGGTGGTGGTGATTCGAAATTTGTCGAGTGATCTTCGGCGTAACGTGGGTGTTTTGGAGCCCAGTTCCTGCTACTATTAGTGAGGGGTCGTGCCCCCTTCATCTCGACCTACGAGGATTTGGTTCAGCAGAACGAGTGAGGCCCCCATCATTTTCGTCGTCCCGTTGTACGCGTCTTGACGCGTCTCCCGTCGCCATTGAGGCGGTTATGCATTCACCCCCTTTCGCCGTTGTAACACCGAAGGTACCTACCACCTACGATTGCAGCTCGTCGCAACTCAGCTGTACCAGGCTCCCTCGCCGCCCACGCATTAAGGTATGTGCCTTTAACCTGATTACCGCTGTGAACGCGAGTGTTACTCATTACTACTCATTACTACGCTAGTGCATTCATTCAGACTGCAGACAGTTCAGGCCGTGAAGGCTAATGTAAATCGTCGCTGCCCTTGCATAAGGCAATGTGTATCTTTGTACCTATTCATTACTACGCTAGTGCATTCATTCAGACTGCAGACAGTTCAGGCCGTGAAGGCTAATGTAAATCGTCGCTGCCCTTGCATAAGCTTAGAGCGCGCGTGCCAGCTGGTGCCCTTAATTATAGAGTAAGGTTAGATACAGGGCGACGCATTCTGCTACCCCATTGTAACTCGAAGTGAAATATATGATTGGTTAGTTAAGGGAACTATTGTTTGTTTCGGTTTGTGCATGTTCTGTTACAGATAGACGCCCCTTTATTGTACGAATTATTGTACGACGGAACGAGGAAGCTGTGAGCGTGCAGGTGAGTGGGACAGCTGCGTAGTCGTGGTCGGATGGACACCTAATCACAATCCTTGCTTAAGGCAATCCCGAAGTTGTTGTTTGACCTTGCAACTCTTGAATAATCTTATTGGCGGAGTATTTTTGCATGCTTCGCTCCCGTCTAACCGTCCAGGCCCGGTTAGCCGGGTTACGACAGGCTTGGTGGCGCCCTCATAATTTCGACATACCCTGTATATATTATGCCACAGCGCGCTTGCCCAGAACGTATCGTGTGACTCACGCCCGACTCCCTGAGCGTTCCAGCCGTGGCCTATTAGCCTATTTCGAACCGATTTCAGGGCAAGTGTGTCATGTTTTCAGGACTGATTCCGTGGTGCGATGCTCACCTTGGGTGGGTGTCGTAAAGTCCTTTTCATACCGTAACAACTTGTAATTGTACGCATTTTCTACTAAGTACAAATTACAATCACTGCCTAAATAAGGTTTGCAATACAATTCCAATGTGTATAAATTATCTCCTTCCTCAAAACTGTATCTGTTAAACTCCATTCCAAATAAATATCGTTGTATACAATTGCAACTAAATTTAAACGAGTTGCTCATCAAAGTATCGCTACTACGTACAAAACCATGCAATTTGCACTACGTATCAATTGCAGTCATTTCTGGCAGCCCACGTTTACACGTTATTCCATTTTCTAAACAAAAAATGTATCAACCGCATTCCATACCATAGAAATCACGCTGTGCGTAATTACACTTAATTCGCACTAGGTATAAATCTCCACAGCACAGTATATAACTTTCATTACGTAAAATTGTACGTCACTCGCGCTATATATAAATAACACTGCTTCAGTGGCTGCTAACAGAATCCTTGTATACAGGGTGTTTCATAATATATGCGCAGGACTTCAGGATGTGATAGCTCGTCCAAAAATTTGAAAAAAAGTTTCTATTAACTTACCCTCTAAAATGCACAATTTTCGAGATACAGGGTGTTGAAATTGAAAAAAAAATTTCGTTTTTTGCGAATATCTCCGGAACCGTTTATCGTACAGAAAACAGCTTTTGTAAGCATTTTCTACTCATAATAAGCTATGTGTTGTGCGAGAAAAATTTTTTTTTAAGTCAATTGGTGAAGATTTTGAAGGAGTAGTGAGTGTTTTTCTCCCCAACTTCTACGCCACTGGTAAAAGTACGGTTTTGAGACGCCCATTTGAACCGCCAATGTTTTCTACACAAAAAAGGTACTCTTGGTCATAAGCTCTAAAGTTGACCGTTTTCGAGAAAAATCAACTTTTATGTTGAAAAACATGGTAAATTTTTTGAAATAAATTTTTTTTTGCTAATTAAACGGAGGACATTTCCAACATTTAATTTAACTGTGTATGATTTGTAATTTTTTTTTTAATTTTGCAATTATGAAGTTAACGTTTGGTTTTGTTACTTGTTCTAACGTTTAAATTTTTTGTATAATTAGTAAAAAAAAAAAATTATTTCAAAAAATTGACCATGTTTTTCAACATAAAAGTTGATTTTTCTCGAAAACGGTCAACTTTAGAGCTTATGACCAAGAGTACCTTTTTTGTGTAGAAAACATTGGCGGTTCAAATGGGTGTCTCAAAACTGTACTTTTTCCAGTGGCGTAGAAGTTGGGGAGAAAAACACTCACTACCCCTTCAAAATCTTCACCAATTATGACTTAAAAAGAATTTTTTCTCCCACAAAACATAGCTTATTATGAGTAGAAAATGCTTACAAAAGCTGTTTTCTGTACAATAAACGGTTCCGGAGATATTCGCAAAAAACGAATTTGTTTTTTCAATTTCAACACCCTGTATTTCGAAAATTGTGCATTTTAGAGGGTAAGTTAATAGAAACTTTTTTTCAAATTTTTGGACTAGCTATCACATCCTGAAGTCCTGCGCATATATTATGAAACACCCTGTATATTACTTTAATTTCGAAATATATGTATCTCATTTCCTATAACTATCGCGGCGTTTAAATAATTCTACGTAATTTTCAATCGATATAAATTACCTGAATTACCGTGGTAAAAATTCGTATTGCATAGATAAAAGTAAAATATTCTCTTGTGCGTTCGGTTGCTAGCAGTTTTCTCTATAAAAACTTGTAATTTTTGACAGTTTTAAGACACTACTTACAATGTATAGTATGATCAAAAATTATTTTCATCTAGTACGGCTATAGAATATTTCCTACTTTATGAATGCAACTACGTTTATACTTAAATGTCAAACTTGACATTTGATTTTTAAGTGACTTACAGTTGCATTCATAAATTAGGTAATATTTCAAAGCCGTACTAGATAAAAATAATTTTTGATCACACTATAGTTGAGGAAATAAAAATTTACAATACAAAATGTACACCAAGTGCAAATTACCTATAAATTAGCTTCAATTTATCGTTTATGCTTAGTGAAATATAGGTACACGAAGCGGTGAAAATAATTTATACATAGTGAAACTAGAGTGCATAGGTATATAGCAGGATTTAATTGTAATGACGTTTGACGATCCAATTTCATCGGAGGTACAGTTATTTTTTACGATTCGAAATCGGTCGCCTTGAATTTTTCGCTGCGTTCGCCGAAGTTTCGATAGTCTCGAGTGCCGGCGAACGCTTCAAGCAGCTTAAATGGTATATTAGGCTTTGGATGTAAACTTTTCCAGCCACAACAGTCCCATTTTCGGAAATCGGCCTTCTTTCGATTTTTGCTTATGAAGCTGCACTTGTTTGTACGTTCTGATTTGTTTCGCTGCTTCTGCCGGTGTCATGTAAAATATGATAGCCTTCCTTTCACAGAAAAATGTCCACTGGCCGCATAAAACCTGAGTTAAACCGCTTTCGGTTATATTTGTCTCAGGCTTTTTTTCTTATCTGCTCCCTTTTCTATTTTCTTCGTTTTCTACGCAACTTCCTTTGTTGTTCGCCGACGTCAATCTATCCCTTAGTTCTATCCTAAGTTTTGGAATTCATCGTTCGACATATCTTAACCCGTCGGCGAGCAAACGGTTGAACACCTGTGATCGCGAAATCTCGAAGTTCCACATGATTATCGAGGTAGGGTTATTTCTAATTTCGGCTGCTTGGCGATGCGCCTCGCACATCCTGAAGGGAACTACCTGATTTCGCCTAGTTGCACCCGCCAGTCAAAGCCGCTCGGCGGGGACTTTGAACATCCTTTTTCTTTACATCTGGATAAATGTATTGTCAACGGGCGATTGATGATTGCCCACTATTTGTCACTTTTATGTTGTATACCGAGAAAACCTTTCAATTTTATGTAACATTATCAATGGTAATAGGAATAACAGACGGGTGGACCTGATTGTCTTCATTTACCCGTATTATTCGGCGATCACAGCGAAGGTCAAGTTCAAATAAACGATAAGATTCCTTATCGATAGCATTATTAAATTGTAGATTTGTTGGAACCTTAATCGACATCCTTCATTTAGGGCCTCGAATGCTTTCGCTCAAGCCATACCGCATGGGATGAGCGACATCAAACTTTCATTAGCAGGATCGCAGGTGCTGTTCGTGCACCTAACTTTTGTGCAAGCTGATATACAGATAATTTTTCCTTCTGGGCAAGTTTTGCATACGAGGACCCAGCATAAATTTTTATTCTCTAGTTCAGTGGTTCTCAAAGTGTGGTACGCGTACCCCTTGGGGGTACGCGAAAATTTTTAGGGGGTACGTAGCAGGCCAACAAAAAATAAAACAAACCTTTAAATTTAAATAGGGGAAAAAATATTTGTGTGCTTAAGACCACACAGGAGAAGTGTAAACTTCTATGGCATTGGGTATAATAAAATTCTGCATAAAAAATGACCTTTTATATCACCCTGTATAATTTTCCACCAAAAAAATGAAGTTTTAGCGAAAAAATAAGGTTTTGAAAATTTTGAAATTTTTGGCTCGCCCTGTATAAGTCAAAAATTATATATAGTGGTAGCGCGACGGTAGACAGGTGGGCAGAGTGCATCAGCTTTTGTGATGTACACCCCTCCCCCATTTTTGTTTTTAATATAATAAAAATGTATGTAAGCAATATCTCTTTGTTTTATTTAAACATGACGAGTAATTCAGTTACACAGGTTAAAACTATACCTACTAAATAAAAAGGTTTAAGATTTTTTTTTATATTTTAGTTTACTTACTGATAAGGGGTACCCAAAACTTTTTGTTGGTAAAAAGGGGTACAGTGTCTAAAATAGTTTGAGAACCCCTGCTCTAGTTAATGCGTCGCAGGAAAGGTGAATTCAAGTTTGCATCGCTGCCGCTTAAACTTAACTATTATAGTTATTAAGGTACCGAGGGCATTATGAGTAAAATAAGAGCCCAAGATTGTTAGTGTACTAACCGAGGGCTTTGGCCCGAGGTGTGTACAACAATCGCGGGCTCTTAGCTCATAATGCCCGTGGTGCCTTCAAGGTTTTATGTCCTACCAATTTTCGTACCTAATTCATATGCATATTCAATGCATATAATTACTATGATATAGTATTTAAGATTGATCTAGTTAGCTGATCTAAGTTAGATTTGTGACATTAGCTGAGCTGTCATTAATTTTCATTGTGACAGTGGTACATAATAAAGTTGTATCCATGGAAACAAATACTGTTAATTTTTCATAATAACCCTAGTGTTCTTATGAAGAAAATAATTGCCCTGGAGCGTTATTTTGTATCTAAGATACCTTAAAATAGAGTCATTAATTTCAATTAATGTACTGGTAGGACATAAATACTATTAATTTCGGAATTTGTAATATTGATATTGCGCTGGAGGCTTTTACGGACCCCACATGGTATGTCCTCTCTACGTCTATAACCCCCAGGTGTTACCTTGAATAAACGTATATTTTGAGTGTAATACTAAATACCGTTTCTTTTCGTGTGTGTCGTATCTTTTCTTTCACACTTTTCACCCGTTTGCGTCGTAGTTCGTTCGCTCAGCGTGGTTCGACGGGGTTTGAATAGGTAAGTTATCGAGACTGGCGCCCATATTAATTAACTCACCATTGTTTGTACTAGTTCGTGGCCTAATTAGGCACGTTTTGATGCTCACGACCCCTCACCGGCGATCTATTTAAGCTGGTATCTTGATACAAACCAAGTTATGACCGTGATATCGGGCATTTTCACTAACATTGCACCTTCTTTAATATTTGTGTCAAGTTTGCTAAACTTGGTATAACATTTTTTTTAAATATAGAGATACAAATATCTTCGTATTAAGTTGAAAATCAATACCACCCGCTATCAATTTTTACAAACAGACGACATTGAGTTATCAAACAACGAAAAGCGATAGGATGTCTCATCGGAGATAAAATTAAAGCGTATCTAAATTGTTTTAACAAAGTTCTGTTCAAAAAACGATTTTTCCTGAGACGTAATCGCTGCTACCTCATTTAAAAATGTTCGACCAATCGAAATACAAACAAAATTTAATAAATTCTAGAAAAAATATATAAATTTATTAAACAACGTTTCTCTTTTCTAATTTGAAAAATCATGTCACGCCTTCAGCATACTGACACAATAATGTGTCTGTCTGGTGTCTTCCGGGAATATCGAGGTGCAACATTAAATTGTCTGTGACAACACATAGTTCGCTGTTATCAACGTGCCAAAGCCACTCGAAAACGCAAACACCTCGATAGCCGTCGCTATCAGGACTGGAGTGTAAACAAACTTCCGTATTGTTAGCATATTTTCCATTTGCCAGTTATTAAAATCGCATACACAAGCGAACAATAAACCATGCGCGCTATGCCATAAATGCAAACGAAAATACCATAAAACGGACGGACAACTGTTGTTGCAGCCTCCGCGTGGCTAAAAAATTCCATTACTAGACGCAAATAGATCTTGGAGTTACAGCAACACGGCATTATTTTTAACGATTTCGTAGGAGCATTCGGTCGTAAAGTTACATAGTTAATAACTATTGCGGCAATCGTGGTCGTAAATGTTTGGCGGGCAAATTACCTGCAAAAATCGTTCGCCGAACGAGGTTAATGAGTGGCGAAAAGGCTCTGTTTTGGTTCAATAAATCCCTTGTGTACTGGATTTGCACGTAATTGCAGTAAATGCCGTGGAGTTTACCGTATTTGCTTACTGCTTCGTGCTTTTTATCGATTTTGTACTTGTGGAAAATATGTCAGCTTTTTGATTTGGAATTATGACTACCGGCTACCTGTAAATGGCAAAAATACTTTTATACGTAATTAAATTTAAAAGCCACCACAGACAATGCCTAATTATAAATTCGACTCCAGCTACAGTGCTAAAGGAACTGCAATAATTACAACTATTTTGAATTTTTAAATGAAATTAATTGATACATTACTGTGTTCTTAGACCATGATCTGAGCGAAGAATGGCATAAAAATAGTTCTTTCAATAAAGGTTTGTATATGTTTCACCAAGAAAGCAACTAACCCTTAGACCATAATTTTTGTTTTTTTTTAATATTTTTCAGAATTTAACTATCTCTGGGAAATAATTAGAATTGATGAATTTAAAACATTGATAACAGAATTGCACTTGAGTTTATTCTGTTTGGTTTAGTATTACACGGCGTATTCTGAATAAATTTTTAAATATTGATCGCCTTTGAATGATAAAGATTTGTTTGTTACAAGCGAGGTGTAGCTATAATTGAAAGTAAGCAGTCTGGTATTCTAAGATACAACATAATGATGACGAATACTTTGTATATTTCATATACTATTAATTTCATACTTATAGCGATTATAAAATCTTCAAATCTCATATAACAACTCTCCAAGTTTATAGAAATTTTCAGTGCAACCTTAGTTCTGCTTTCATATCGACACAAGAAAACTAAAGAAAAATATGAGCTTAAGTTTGTATACAAACAACGGCGAAATTGCATGCCCTATAAATCTATATATAATATATAAATACCCTCCCCCCACGAAGCAATAAAATGTAAAAAGGTACACTAATTTCACTGCATATAAATTACCCTCACCGCATAAATTATATTACCGATAAGGTGACCCCACATGTGAATTCACATTATTCGATTGTGAATAAACCGCTTACAGCTAAAATGATTTCGTTTATATAGCACAGTGATTCCCAAAGTGGGTGATATCGCCCCCTGGGGGTACGCTGGAACAATCCGGGGGGGGGGGGGGGGGGGCGATAGTCGCGTCGGGTGCATTTGGGGGGCGGTGAATAAAATTAAGGGGGCGGTGGAAACTTAAAGAAGGAAGAGACGATAGGAAGATTTTGAAAAACCATTCGTACATATTTCATCTGTTGTGTAACATTTTCCAAATAAACACACAAAATGCAAGTTACAGATTTATTTATTCCATGAAGACTATTTACCATTATTAAATGTTCTTATTCTTCTTCATACCATTTGTTACTTTATTTATTCAGTGTGTTTATTCTCAGTTTCTTTAATTTTACTTTATCACACCCTTTAATACACCATCCAGAAAGTAAATACCATTATAATAAAGGGTTTTCATTATTGAAATTTGGTTTTACTCAAAATACAGGTTAGAAATTCAGAAAAGATTTGTTTATTTTAAAAATATCATTTTCTTTAGCAATAATAATTTATACAAAATTTCTATATGGTATATTTTATTATAACATTTCATAATTGACTTTTTCAGATAATTATTTGAGTTTGGCTGTCACTTTAGTTATTCCGATTGTTAGTTAATACCTACAAATTAAAATATAAGCTCTGATGTTACCAAACAACTATCCCAACTAAATCAACTTATATGCTGGAACCTTTTTAATAAACTATTCACAATTTAACAGTAACTGTATCTAATGTATCATTCATCAAACAATTCTCAAATATTTATGTTGTACTTTTAATGTATAAATCCCCCCTTGTACTTTTTAATTGCTAATTAATTTATTCTTTCAAAATGATTTCCTAGCTAGAAATACTCTTATAGATAATTATCCATCTCAAGAAGCTATCACTACAATATCTTTCAGTTTGTTCGCTTAAAGAATGGAGATATCAAGGGGGCGCTGAGTAATTTTTTTTCTGAAAAGGGGGCGGTAGGACAAATAAGTTTGGGAACCACTGATATAGCATATAAATCTCGGTAGGCATAAAATTTACATGTTATCTCCAGCATTTCAATGAGATTCCGTATTAATCGCATTATGTAGGAATACATTTCATTTCCATTTCGTATAAATTAGTCCACAGCATATAAATTAGTGATAGTACGTATAAATAAATACACATTATACATATAAATTACCCCACTCTGTATAAATTAACCCCACCATTTAAATAAGACCGTGAGCTGAAATCTTACGCTTTATAATTCCCGCTGCGTATAAAAATATATCTCTTCTCACGGGGTATAATGTATTCACACCATGTATAAATAACCCCACTACGTATAAATTACCCGCCACTATGTACAAATTAACACCAGCCTTTAAGTGAGTCAGCTAATCAAGTCTCACTTCTCAGAACATTCGTTGCATATAAACAGATGTGTTTCCACCGGGTATAAATTACCCCATTATGTTCTGATTACCCCCACTGTGTATAAACTAGTCCAAACATTAAAATGAGATAACTAGTCAAATCACACTTCTCGTAACTCTTGTTCCATATAAAAATTGCTTTTCCTACTGGATATAAATTACCCGTACTATGAATAAATTAACCCACCACCTAATAAATTACCCCACTATACATAACTGTAATCCTACCATTGAAATTGGACGGTCAGTCAAGTCTCACTTCTCATAACCCTCGTTGAGTATAAATAGATGCCTTCCCACCAGGAAGGAATGACTCACATCACGTATACATTACTCCCACTGAGTGTAAATTAGTCCCATAATTTTAGTTAGACGGCCCATCATGTCCCACTTCTCATGACTCTCGTTGCATATAAATAAAAATGTGTTCCCCATAAGTATGAATTACCCGAAGCGCGTATAAATTACCCCATTACGGCTACTTTACCCCCACTCTCTATAGATAGTACTACCATTTACATTAAATGTGATGGCCAGTCAAATCTCGCGTTGAGTATAAACAGATGCTTCTCTCTTCTTCTTCTTCTTCTTCAAGTGGTATCTCCTTTCAGGAGGTTTGCAATCATCATCGCTATTTTTACTTTGGAATAGGCAGCTCGGAATAGTTCTTTGGATGTTGTGTTGTACCATTCCTTTAGATTCCTTTAGCACAACCATGAAATTCCAAACCTACCGATGTTGTCTGCCTACTATCTTTCCCTGCATAATCACCCGGAGTAATTCGCATTTCTCGCCTATTGTTATGCTTGTATCACTGGGTCTAAATTATCCGCATTATGTATCAATTAACTCATCACATAATAGATTACCCCTTGCATATAAATTAGCCTTACTCTTTTATCTAGACGGCCAGTAAAAGTAAAGTTTTATTTTTTATAAATCTCGTTGCGCAGAAATCGATGTCTTCCCAACAAGTAAAAATTAGTCCTACGATCTAAATTAGGCTACAGTCAAGTTTCACTCGTTGCATATAACTAGGAGTGTTCCCACTGAGTATAAATTATTTGCATTTAAATTGCCGCATCACGTATAGGTACATTTACCTGAGATGGATAGTCACATCTCAATCTTCATGACTCTTGTTGCGTATAGCTAGATACCTTTCTTACTGGATATAAAATATTCGAATTATGTATACATTACTCCACCACGTATACTATACCCCCGTTGCATATAAATTAGGCCAACAATTTAAAGGAGATGGATAATCAAATTTAACTTCTCGTGACCAGTCAAATTTCACGTCTCATAAATCTCGTTGCGTATAAATATATGCTCTCCCCACTGGGTATAACTTACCCATATTACGTATAAATTAACCCACCACTTCATAAATTACCCCACTGCATATAAATTAGTCCTACCCTTTAAATTAGATGGCCATTCAAGTATCACCTCTCATAAATTTCGTTGTGTATGTGTTCCCATTAGGTATAAATTCCCTGAATTACGTATACACTACCCCCACTGTGTATACATTACTGTTGCTGACTATAAATTGCTATTACAATTAAAATAAGACGGATGGTCAAGTTTTACTTCTCTTAATCATAACTCATGTTGCGTAGAAATAGATGATCTTTCCACTACGCGTAGAAATAGATGATCTTTCCCCTAAGTATAAATTACCCATATTATGTATAAATGCATCAATCACCTCATATATTTCCCAACTGTATATAAATTAGTCCTACCATTTAAATTAAACATCCACACAAGCCTCACGTTTCATAAATCTCGTTGTGTATAAATGTCTTCCCGCTAGGTATAAATTACACCACCACGTAGACATTAGTCCCAATGACTATAAATTAGTCCTACCTTTAAAATGAGACGACTAGCCAAGTATCGCTTCTCATCTCTAGTTGAATATAAATAGATGTCTTCCCACTGGATACAAATTACCCATTTTACGTATACCCTGCCTTCACTGTGTATAAATTGCTCCCCATTTAAATTAGACTGCCAGTCAAGTCTCCGTTCTCATAATTCTCGTTGTGTGTAAATAGGCGTCTTCCCACCGTGTATAAATTACTCGCATTATGTAGAAATTACCCCATCGCGTATATACTACTCTATCTGAATATAAATTAGTCCTACAATTTAAATATTACGGCTAGTCGAGTTTCACTTCTGATAACTCCCGTTTCGTGTAAATGATGCTCTTCTCACTATGTACAGATGTATAAATTAGCCTCCCTCTGTATAACTGGGCCCTGTATTTAAATGAGTCGCACTACCCTCAGCACTTACTTATAAACTACCGGTAGTCGAATTTAATATATTGTTCTTCCTACGATCATATTTTATTGTGTCGGAACAGTTATAAGAAGTTGCAAAAAATAATTAAGAGCTCATCAGGCAAACTCATTTAAATGGTGAGGATAACTTGCAGGAAATAGGAATAGCGCGATTTATACGAAGTCACACTTGGCTGACAAATCTATTTAATGATGTTATGAATTTAGATGCAGTGAAATTTCTACCGTTTGGCGTTTATTTTGAAATTATTTATGAATACTATTTTTACGAAAAATGTCGATACCTTTGAAAGAAAATATAAAACGAGTATAAAAATGCTACGGGCTACGCTATCAACTACATAACTAACTCACACCAACAATTCGATAGCAACGCTCTCCCGCAGTTTGAACTGATACAAGCTGTAATCCAGCTGCCTTTCGAAAGTGCGTATAAAATTGCAAAATATTTACCTGCAGTCGGCTAACTCTCAATCTTCTCGGCTCCGGGCTAGCGCAAGGTTTCCATATAATGAACTTCACAACGCTCATTTGGTCTGCGACGAGGGCAATGGCTCTGTCCAGGGGGTCCAAGGCATTTTCTTCGTTGGTTTCCGCCAGGAGGAGGATCGTGAACCCCTTGTCCTTTTCCTTGGCACTGCAACAGATAAAAATGTCAATATGACAAAAAAAAATCTTACTATGACTACTATTACTACTTCTGTCCTAGCAATAGGGCTACACTAAATACCGAGGGTAAAATCAGTTATGGTTAGATATTTTATTATTCTTTTTCGTGATTAGTTTACTGAATTCATTTTGAAGATGATGATGGATTTAGGTTTTACCAGTTACCGATTGTTTGATGAATGATTCCATGATTGTTCATAATTGTTCTTTCACAGCTTCTTCTTGAAAGGAGAGATTAGCATACCTTTACCCTGCTGCGTTGTGTCCTAAAAATTACTGGAAATTGGTTTAATAGTAAGAATACCAACCAAAAGAGTTCGGCGTAGATCAAAGAACGTCAAAAAAAAATTCAATGAGAACAGTTAAACATCCAGCTAAAGTAGGGACAAGAAATCAGACTACGTGCGCCACCAAACAAATTTTAGTGCCGACATAAATACCACCATTAGATTTACAAAACCCATATTTATTTTCTTCTTTACATCTCATTTGAAATCATGCGTTTGGTTTAAGCTTAATCAATTATCAATGGAAAATTAACAATTTAAGCTAAACTAAAATTTGCTTGGTGGCGCACGTCGTCTGATTTCTTGTCCCTACTTTATGAAAATGACTTGGATGTTTTTCTTATTACGGAATATATGATACGGTAATGTTGGATACTGGATATTTAAGTTTCTTTGAATAATCTATCAAGGAACATTTAATTATTTTTCATTAAACAGACCATTCTGTATGTGATGTGCATAGTCTGCTTCATATAACCTAACATTAATCTTCCTCTAGAGTAGACGCTTCTATCATGGTCATGCTTTAGAATGTGTCCCTCGTAAAATTTCTTTATGGGCTATATGTTCAATCCAAGACACTTCTAAGGTCACTTTTCAAATGCTTCTAACATTTTCTACTGCTTTCCTATAGTTCAGGTTTCTACTATATGAAGCAATCTGTAGGTTTTCTGAAATCCAGATATAGTCATTATCCCACGTATAGTTTGTGTAATTTTCGGGCGCACATCGCTGGTTGTGGGTCAGTGGAGGGGCAAAATCTCAAAATGCTGGATGCGGAACCAACTCGAACAACACGGACAGGAAGAAAGAACCGAGAGCTAATTTATCGGCTTTAGTGAAACATCGATTGATCCCGGATTAATTAAGCTCTTTCGCAGTGCTTTCAACCCTTGAAGTTCCATTCTCTCTCAATGAAAATACCACGAAACCAGGATAAAATTAATCGATAACATCATGACCTGAAGATTTACAGGCCACTGATTTTTTTCCAATGCTGGCTGACCTGCAGCGGCTACCTTCAGGTTTCGAGCTCGGAGAACGGGCCAGATCTGTTGCCGGATTCTTTGGGCCATCATTGGCAACCCCTAAAGTCTTCCTTCGAGCCATGGCCCCGAACATATTTATCTATGGAGATCGCCATTTCGAAATGGTGAGCGCCGCCTTACCTTCCGAATTTCGTATCGTTATATTATTGCATTAAGCTGTAATCACCCACATATTGTGTTTTTAATTCATGCATGTTCATCCACTTTCATTTTATATAGAATATTTACAACGCAACCAACACAAGTTTTAAGCCTTTCCCCGTCAGGGTAGCTACCCGACATATGGACACGTCGACTGGATTACGGACTGCCTACCAAAATTACCTTTCCTAGAGTGTTTTAGCGAACGATTCTTCTCAGATTACTAGCCTTTTTTGTGGTAGGATATCTCTAGAAGCCCAACGATTTGATCATTTTGAACCGTACATACATTCAGCGGATGACATGCATCACTGCGCCTTTTTAAGAACGTATGAAAGAAGGTTCACGTTTAAGCACCGAAGGAAACGCAGCCGGCACACGCTTCCGTAATTACATTAGCAATTAATTCGAATGCTGGAAACGCCGAAGATAACATATTAATTATTGCCTCCGCATATGCGGAAACGGAGACTGGCTTTCTTCCTTGGGTTATCCTTCGCCGCACGCATTGTGCCTCTGATTTAGTGGCAATCGGGGATCAGCCCTCGCCGATGCGGCAGGAAGTCGCAAACCCGCGGTTGTGCGGCGACACAGCAAACGCATTAAAGGATTAACTGTGCAAATGTAGGTTCCTGACACCAGCGGCAGCCCGTGGTCACCTGTCCGCGGATTTACATACAATCGTCATGCGGCATGCAACTCCTTTGCTTTCCACTGCAGCAAATTCATAATTATAGTCGGGCATATGCAAGCGAGCTATCTGTTCCATATCTTCGCTGCCTCTTGGTTTTGCTCGGCGCATAATGGCTTTTCTGTATTTGGCCGCCGTTTCCGGCTCTTTTTCAATTGTCCGCGTTTTTGCGCCGATCTAGGCCGCTTCGTGTTGCCTCAAATGTGAAATTTGAAATCCATCTGCCGGCCGCTTTCATGGCGCAAAAATTGGTTTCTTCCTTTCCGGGCGATTGTCGCATTTTTCTTCGCAGTGGAAAGTCGCCTGGCTGCTATCAATTTTCAAGCACAATAGCCTATAAAACTGTGTGATACTTTGCCATTATTCGCTTTTCAGAAAATTTTCTCGGCTGTGCTACCGCAGCTGTCCTGCCTCAAAACCAAGAATGGTATATTATCAAAAATGATCGGACAAATATGTTACTGATTTCTTTTACAAATCAACAACTTACTATACATAAAGTGGCCGTCAGGGCCATAGAAACATAGTAGGAAATAAGAAGCAATGAAATATGAAAGAATGTTAAGTGCAATGGATTCGATTTTCAATATCGAAAAAGGGATTATTTAAAAATTTTAAAATCGGCTACACAAACGACAGTAAAATTGTGTATAGTACAACGAAATCTCGAATCCACACCATTAGTATTCACTTCAGGAATCAAAAACCAACTAGTTGCAGCAGAGAAACTATTACTGTTGCAATTGCGTATATAAATTACCATTAAGCTCCGTACGTGCCTCGGCGGCGATTTCAATACAGAAACAGTCCGGACTGTTACTTTATGTTCCCCAGATACAGTCAAAAAATTGCAGACAGAAACTTTCAGTTCTGGTTTTTCTAGCATTCACTACGATTAAAATTTATGACATATTTTTTAATTTGCAAGGTCGGATCAAACAGATACAGAATGGACATAGTCCTGACAAGTACTTACAAAGTTGCTTTTATTTGACTAACACTACCATAAGAATATATTAAGGAATAAATTTGTGGTTTTCCCATAAAAACATGCTATTATCATAACGTATAAATTACATAGCTAGATTTATTCCAAGCCAAAGAAATTTGCTTTCAACGTAGCAAATATGCAGCGAGATTTATATCAAACGAAATCAATTTCTTTGTGGTAAAAGTCATTTATACGATAAGGATAAATATACGAAATTTATAGCAAATGAAAATTCTTGTGTAGGTAATTCATAAGAAGTGCAACTGCATTGTATTTATATGTAGAGGGATGTATATCAAATGAAACCAATTTAACTATAGTGGAGGTAATTTATACGTAATAGAAATAAAGTACAACCATACGAAGCAGGATTTATACCATATGAAACATATTTCTTCGGTGGAAAGGTGGAAAAGGCAAATTTATATGTAGCGGGATTTGTAGCAAATGAAACACACAGTCTTGTGGTGAAAATAATTTACACTAATTAGGAGTCAAATTTATTTATGTATATGCTGCGACTATTATACTAAGTGATATAATTTCTTCTGCCGTGGAGGCGATTTATACGCAATGGAAATAAATTACAATGATACATAGTGAGATTATATCAAATGAAACAATTTTTTGTGGTGATACTAATTTGTACGTAGTGGGAATGGTGTTTATATGTCGTGGAATTTATACCAAATGAAAAAAATATTGTTTTGGTGGAAGTATTTTGAACACAATAAGAATAAGGTATATTTATACAAAAAGAAATTCATGACAGGTGAAACAAATTTATCTATGGTGGAAATAATTTTTATGCAAAGCAAATAAGAGATAATTATACCTAGTAACATCTATTCTAAGTGAAATACATTTATTTCGAAGAAGGTAATTCATACGCACAGGAAAAACGGATATTTAAGGGAAATTTTTGCAAATGGAAAAAATATTGGGAAATAAATAATTTAAAATCAGTGATAAGTGAATTTATATGTAGAGGTATTATTGTGGTGGAAATAACCTATACTTAGTCGGAATAAAGTGTATTTCTATGAAGAGGGTTTATATCAAGTGAATCAAATTTATCTGAGGTGGAGGTTATTTATGCGTAATGAACATAAGGTATCGAGAGATTCAAAAAAACTGATCCTCAGCGGGGTGTGGAAATTCAAACGTATGAATAATATGTTGGTGGCACTGTAAGTCTATGTCAAATTCGAGGTTAGCATGTTAGGTTTTGTGTTAGTCTGTGTCAAAACTGACGGAAAACCTAACCTGATAACCTCGAATTTGACAGAGACTTACAGTGCCACCAACATATTATTCATAGCTTTGAATTTCCACAGCCTGCTGAGGATCAGTTTTTTTATCTTTCGATACAATTACACGTAGTTAGGTTTATACCACGTAAGACCTATAATATCCTTCGGTTGAGGTAATCCATACCCAGTGGAAAAAAGTGTATTTATTTGTAGCGGGATTCGTAGCAAATGAAATGGTATCTCTATCAAACGAAATCATTAATATTGCGGTGGTAGTCATTTAAACTTGCTGGAAATAAAAGTGTATTTATATGAAGAGAGATTTATATCAGACGAAACAAATGTATCTAAGGTAGAGGTATTTCCACGGGAATAAAGTACAATTATACCTACGTAGCGTAGTACCACGTACTACAAGCGGCGATATTTGTACCAAATGAAACAATTTTTCTTGTATTCTGTTTATATGCAGTGAATGAAATGAATGTTATTGTGGTGGAAATAATCAAAACTCGATGGGAATAAAGAGTGAAAAAGGATTTATATCAAGTGAAACAAATGTATCTATGGAGGAAGTACTTTATATGCAGTGGCAATAGAGGTAATTATATGTACTGCCATTTTTACGAAGTGAAACACATTTCTTTCGGTGGAAGTAATACATACACAGAGGGAAAACGTGCATTCATGTGTAGCGGAATTTGTACCAAATAAAAAAGTACTCTTGTAAAGTATTTATAAGCAGTGGTAATAAAGACGAATGAAATACAGCAATAATTATTATAAATGAATAATTATAAGTGAAATAAATGTACCTGTCGTAGAAGTAATTTATACGGACGGAGTAGCGAGGATTATATCCAGGGAAGTGGAAGTAATCTATTTGTATTAGGAATAAAATGTATTTATATGAAGTGGAATTTATATCAGATTAATGTGTATGTAATTATATAAAGCGAGATTTATATTAAGTGAAGCAAATGTATCTATAGTGAAAATAGTACGCAATGGGAATAAAGGAAAATCATAAGTAGTGACATTTATGTGTGAAACACATTCGTTTTGGAGAAGATAATGTGTATTTATATGTAGCGGAATTTGTAGAGAATCAAACAAATATTCTTGTGATGCAAATAATTTACACTCAAGAGGCAATTAAGAGAAATCAAGTGTAACAACAATTATACTAATTTACATTCATATATAACTAGATGTATATAAAGTGAAACAAATGCATCTACTAGGTGAGTTTTTTTATTGTTACTAGGCAAAACCTCGAAAACTGTTTCAAATATTTTCATTACATTTTGGTGAGGTAATAGGGAGATGAAGGGACATATTTAAACGTATCTTTTATAATTACTGCGTTCTCTATTTTGAGGGGTAGGGGCTAATTTTGGAATTTTAAATAGGACGATGTACTTTTGTTTATAAAATTCGAATCTACGTAAAAAACTACGTATGTGTACAAAACATTTTTGGATTTGCTGTTTCGGTTACGGAATTATGATTAACAAAATTTTGATTAAATTTAAAAAATAAATAAATTTTAGGAATAAATCAAGTTCACTTCTTTCAGAATTATTATTCGTTTCAATGGAAATGAGTTATTTTTACTTAAGTCAGACGAGAATTTTGACATTTTAACGATTATTATTAGGTATTCTTTTCTATTTTATAACCCAATTAATCATAATTACGTAATAGAAAAAACATAACAAAAAAAATTATTTACACATATGTAGTTTTTTTACGTAGATTCTAATTTTCTAAACAAAAGTACATCATCCTATTTAAAGTTCCAAAATTACCCCCTACCCCTCAAAATACAGAGAGGAGGCAAATGTCAAAAATATGTTTAACTATGTTTCCCCATCTCCCTATTATCTCAACAAAATTTCATCAAAATATTTTATACGATTTTCGAGATATTGCCTTGTAACACTTAAAAAATTTACCTAGTACAGTGGAAGTACTTTATATGCAGTGGAATAAAGGTAATTATATGTACTGGCATTTATATCAAGTGAAACACATTTTTTTCGGTGGAGGTAATTCATAGACAAAGGAAAAACGTGTATTCATGTGTAGCGGAATTTGTACCAAATAAAAAATATTCTTGTGAAGTAAATAATTTATAATCAGTGGTAATAAAGACTAATAAATACAGCAATAATTATTAATATTAAGTGAAATAAATTAAAAACGTGTATTCATGTGTAGCGGAATTTGTACCAAATAAAAAATATTCTTGTGAAGTAAATAATTTATAATCAGTGGTAATAAAGACTAATAAATACAGCAATAATTATTAATATTAAGTGAAATAAATTTACCTGTCGTAGAAATACTTTATACGGACGGAGTAACGAGGATTAGAGCACGGTAAGTGGAAGTAATCTATTTATGTTGGGAATAAAATGTATTTATATGAAGTGGGATTTATATCAGATTAATGTGTATGTAGCTATATAAAGAGGGAGTTATATTAAGTGAAACAATTGTATCTTTATAGTGAAAATAGTTCGAATGCAATGGGAGTAAAAAAATCATATGTAGTGACATTTATGTCAAGTGAAACACATTTGTTTTGGTGAAGGTAACGTGTATTTATATGTAGCAGAATTTCTAGCGAATGAAACAAATATTCTTGTGATGCAAATAATTTATACTCAGTGGTAATTAAGAGGAGTCAAGCGTAGCGACAATTATAGATACATTCATATGTAGCGTGGTTTATATCAAGTGCATTTTTTTTCGTAGTGGTAGCACATTATACTCATTGTGAATAAAGTATATTTATAAGCAGTGGAATTTATACCTTATGAAACAAATATCAGAACAGTAGAAGTAATCTATACTCAATTAGATTAAAGAAGAAAGATTTACAACAACAAATTTATCTACGCTGGAAGTAATTTATACGCAATGAGTATAAAGTGCACTTATATATAGTGATATTTATACCAAGTGAAACACATTTATTTTGATTAATACGCAATAGAGGAACGTGTATTTACATGTAGTGGAATTTGTAGCAAATGAATTCTGATGCAAATAATTTATATTCAGAAAAATACAGTGTAGTGACAATTATACTACGAGAAACAAATTTCTATGTCGTAGAAGTAATTTATACGCAATGGAAGTACATCACATTTATATGTTGCGAGGTTTTATATCAAATGAAAGCATTTATAGTAGTGGAACTAAATTATACGTTTTGGAAACAAATTATTTATATGTTAGTGGAACTTGAATGAAGAAAATCTGAAGAGTCTTGAACGTTCATATAGAACAGCATCTAACACCATGTAGCGCAAAAATTAAGCATGCCATGTAGAACTTACAAATAAATACAAAGAACATAAATAAATGAAACCAACAAAGAAGTCCTTTTTTGAAACCACTAAGTTATTTAAACTGCCCACATTAAGAAATTTGCATTTGAACTATTTATGTGACAAACGCTGCCATTTACTTTCTGAAAAAGTAGAGCGTAATGTCAAGATCACTTCGCAATTATCAATGAAAAACCATAAATCGATTACTTAATTATATTTACTGTCGAATATCACGTCCAGGTCCTTGAATATAGTAGATTTCCGCAATCTACCAGGCGGATTTATCTACCTAATTAATTTATCTAAACTGGAGAAATTGGCGTAGGCACTGATTAAGTTGCATACTTAAAACACATTTCTTTCTTACCTTGGGATAGTGGCATAATACAGCAGAACCCTGGCGATTTCATACTTGTTGAGCCCGGCCCTAGCTATGCATTCGGCGTAGCACAGGACGATGGGCCTCCCTTCCGTGTCCACGGTTCCTGCAACAACACGAAACGTTAGACGCCCACAAATATTAAAATTTTAATTCCAGCCCGGCGTGAAAGCTCATTACCATACGGATTAGTCGACAACACCGTAGAATGCTGCTGGATGAAGACTTCAGAGCCAGAGACACTTACACGAGGTTAAATTTTAATATTATGGTAATTTGACAAGCAGTCTCCGGTGCTGTAAATCGAATTGTGTGTGAATGTGATAATAGTGGATGCGCGGTAGCCATCGAGACGTCTTAATTAAGACTTTTTATGATAGAATTTCCAGTATATCTGTAGAATAGGAGGAAGTGTCATTGCTTATCCGCAACAAATTAATACCGACAGAGGTTTGTTGGTTAATCCAACGTTGAAGTCTCCAGCAACTTTACACTGTAACTTTGCAGTTCATTTCATTTTGTCGCTTATAACTATCTAAAATCGTAATCAAGTAAATAAACTAAGCTAGTTTTGTTTCATTGCATATTTTGTTTGAGTTTCTGGGCAATGAGCGTTTCGTTTTTACGCCACACGCAAGCCAGAAGCCAAGATGGCAGCCAGCTGTGATTGTTCGCAAAACTATTTTCACTTAGTATCTCTAAGCTCCTAAGCTGTCTTCTGTCATAAATATAACGTATCAAACCCTGCAGGCTTAAAAAATTGTCGCGGATATTTTTCAATAATTCAACGCATCGGCTGCTCTGCACAACGTGCGTGACACGTGCTCGCGATAAGACATCAGAACAAGGAAGCGAGCGGTCGTTAGGGCAGAGAGCAGACAGAAATTAGTATATCAGATAGCCAGGATTAGCGAAACGCTTCTCGGGTATCTAATGGAAAATGGAATGGTGCAGGTGGTGGCGAGTAGCAGTGTAGGTGCACCAGGAGTCCAGATTGATCTATGGTAATGGCGCAGGTCAGGCGTTTGCAGGCCGTGAGAAACGGAGCCGATAAACTTCGTTTTACGAGAAATCAAACGCGGGAAGGGTCCCGCTCGCACCCGAGGGTGCGACCAGTGGCGATTCGAAAGTCTTGAGGTTCATTTCTCTGCTCTGCTTCAATAGTTGCCATAAAACTATGTGCGAAACCTGCTGAAGATTACTGTCAGCCTTACATGGTGGTGCAATTTTGAAGTTAAATCCTGAAACGATTCACCATTGGATGAAGAGCACTAAAAGGAAACGGTTTGGCAACTATTCACATAGCATAGGAACTACTGTCACACGAAAGGTGTGAACTATTTTAAAACATATTTGGGGTCTAGACCCACAGAAAGACTACAGTGACATTGTCTTCCGCAGCGAGCGTGAACATTTCGCCCTCGCCCGCGCGTACATGATGGTAGCCAGCTGCGATTTTTCAGCTTGTTTCTTCAAGATCCCTTCGCATTTTTTTTATATAAATTAATCGGTAATCCGAGGTCCGGAACAACGTCCTAGACGTCATATTCACTGTTTATCTAGCTACTAGCGAATCCAACCTCAATTTTTATGATTATTAAACAAGTTAGGTACCCTTCCTGCCTAAGAAAAATCGACTTGAACGAAGTAGTTATGAAGACGAGCCGCCCCTGGCGGGCACCTGCAGGAAACATGGAAACCGCTGTTAGCCGGCTTAGCGCCGCGTGCTGGCCCAGAACACACGTACGTGGTCAATATACACATCTCAACAGCTATCTGCTTGTATTAAATGTGGGTGGGTTCATTACGGATACAAATTGTTGGAGTGCACAGTTGCACCGGCGGTTTTGCGCATTCTTGCATGCGCGTCTTCGATTTGCATAGCGCGAGTAGAAATCACAGGTCGCGCCTGCGGTTATCTGATAATTGCAGTTCGAAACAATGCATTTGTAAGTGTAATTAAGACCCTATTTGCGCTATAAACGCGCAGACGTTCCGAGGCTTTGCCGCTTTCTAATGAAAAAGTCGCGCCCGATCGCGTTCATGCATATGCAAAATTGAGCACTTAATAAACGGGAGCTGAATGCGCTTAGAAATCATGAGATACCTATTAATTACTGGGGTACAAAACAACAAATATATTTTTAAATTGCAAAATAATAAGAAACTTGAAGTAGAATATTCATAGCAAATTATTCAGTATTTAGTATTTACGCCCATGTTTTTACAGTAAATATATGAAATAACACGGAGTCTTGACTGGAGCCATGCGAGGCCCCTTTCTCCCTACAGGTTAGGTAATTCGTCTCATTATCAAAAATAAAAAGTTTTCAATAAAGAGATATCAAAGAATGCAAGGATAATACTGCAGAAAAACCAAAGACAAATACAGAAGCAATAATATTTGGAATGAAGGAACAATCATTGGTTCAACGAAAAATGTAGGAATGTACTGGAAATTATTTAGTGGCGCACGGGGCAACGATTAAGCGAAGCAGGAACCCCCACAATTAATATTCATATTCACACCAACTATTAATACGTTAAACTTCCGCAGATTACGCGAAAAGGCCTCTGCGCAGAATTCATAAACCATAAAACCGGAACGCAGCCAAATTATACCAAAATCTTCGCAATAATCTCCACAGTTACGTGCAATAAAGGTATCTCTGGCCAGTACTAAACGTTAACCACGATTGCCGACAGAATGGGTTCGGTACAATACAGAGGAGCTCTTTCTCCAAAATGTTCGGTACATTCAAATGGGCCAAACGTGTTACCAAAAACTTGCAACTGAGCATGAACACCACGATAGATGGAACCCATGATAAAAACTAATATCACGCAAAATCAATAAAACTTGAATTGCCCACTCACCCAATAAACCTATTTCCCTCAACACCATTGAAATTTGATCAGAATAGAAGCGAACTTCAGCCATGAAATGTAAAGTGCATCAAATAGCAACGGTGTAGGTAACTGAAGCCGACGTCCCAGTAATATACGGAACGCTTCTCACGACATAATCCAAAACATAGGTTTTCGAAACCGTTTTGACCGTAAACGGTCCGCATTTTGGGCCATTTCGTGATCAACACTTCGACCGCCTTCAACGCTTGTAAATTTGGAGAAGAAAGTTACAAATTTATTCCTACAAATACAGAACGAACCTCTGACCCGACCGATCACCAATTAGAACCTCTGGGCCGCTAGGACGAGACTTTTACCTACAAATAGGGAACTGCGCTTTTTACAAAGAAAGCTGCTCACACGTGTGCTCACAATTAAAAGGCGAATGGAGATTCCAACCGCTGCAGTTTTGATTGCCGAATAAACAAAGCGTAATGGTCGCATGCCAGATGATTATGTCATCGCGGATTGTCGCATCGTTGCAAATCATGGCGAACACTTAATAAATTGAAATTAAAGTCGCCGTTAACCAGGGAAAATATGGTTTTATTTTGTTACATAACACACCTGGCCGCATAAAAATTTAATTTCAAATTGCATTGCATTCCTCAGGGCAACGACAGGTTTAATCGAGGGAAGAGTTAAAGCAACGGTGATGGTTACAACTAAATTACATGCAGTAAAATGTCTAAAAATAAAAGCGCCTGTTGAGTGCTATCGAAATTTCCATAACAAACACACGCAGGGTTAGGCTAATATGATTATTTTAATTTTATGTAAATAGAGGTATGTCTGATTACATCTCGTGTGACCGTTTCATGCAAGCTTTCAAAGCCAACCATAGTTTTATGTCTATTTACTAGCTAGATTTCTTCTAATTCACGAATTCATATACTATTTTATTTTATATATCACATTCAAAATTGCTTAAACTATATAAGCGATAAGAACTATATCTATTTGGGTTCCCTAATTACGAATAGTAACGACTGTGAGGAAGAAATACGGAAGCGCTGCGCAATAATCAAATAAGCTGCAAGACTTGAGAAAATTTGGAAGAACAGGAACATTAAAAAACACGGAACACAGAGACAAGACCAACTTGAAAGAAAAATAGCCGTCAGAAAGAGTTTCATAGCTGAGAGTTCTTGAATGAACTAAAAAATATCGTTGAGAGACTGGCTGTTACAGTCTAAAATGGATTTTCGACAAATAATCTAAACAAAAGTGTCTCTAGTTAGCTACAGTGGGACTCGGGCGCGGTTTTATTCAGAAAGCGTGGTTGTATCTGTCTAAATCGATTCAGGAGGGACGTTGAAAGTACGTAATTATTATTCGGGCGCCACTGGATTATAATTATCGCCGAAAGAGATTTGAATTCCCAAATCGAAGTCCATTATTCTCTGCATTCACACCGGGTACAATGCGTAAACCAGAAACGAGAACCTTTCCCAAAGGGAAAATGGCTAGACCTCCCTGCTAAAACGAAATGAGCCCCGACTAGTGCCTACGGCGGGAGCCTGGCAGGCTGCCAAGCAGCCAGCCCCTCAAGGTGTTATGCAGGACTGAGGGAAAGAACTGACGATGTCACGCATTTACGGTGACCACAACCAGAACTAAAATATTACTACTGCCATCGATCAGGACGTGAAAATTACGGAGCAATTTGAAAAATGTAAAATAACATAACATAGCATCAACAGTAAAGCTGAATGCTCTTACATATTTTGGTCATGTTGCTAGAACTTTGTGATACAGAGGGAAGTCGAAGAAGTTAGATCTCTTACACGATAGTTTGACTTCATCAGAGCAGCAACTGGCCGTTACATCGCCGAGTGTCTCCGCAATTCCATGAACAGGAAAACGTGAAACAACTTGAACTTATCTAATCCATGGGATATAATTAAACTACTTCGATAGTAATTTATGATATAAACATTACACATCTGCACATTTTTTTCATTGTATGCTACATGCTACAACGATATAATATTTCCAATTTTCAATCCCAATGCTAGCTTTCTAATATGTTTTGCTTCACGATTCTAGTTTCTAAGAACCCTAAACCTTGGTGGCTCAACGGTCTGATCATAGAAGAAATCTACTACAATTTGTTCAACTGATGAGTATGTCTCCTACACGCCTCTATTTATCCTCTAGAGCGTTTATGCAAAGTTGCTTGTAGTATAACTAGTACACAAGAAAGCTTTCATTTCATAAGTAATTTCATAGTTCACAGTATATTGCACATTTTGTTAGCAACATAAGAAAAAAAGACAACTATAACGTAGATAACATAAAAATAATCAGTTAATGTAAGTTTCCCGGGATCTAAAACAGTCTGATACAAAATAAATGGACCGATAAAACGACGATAGTTGGAAATCTTTTATCAATAAAAACGTCATGTGACAAAAACACGTGTCGATATGCACGTCTTCCACCTACACTATAAAAATATTATATAGTAGTAAAAAAGAAGCACAAGTAGATAGTTCTTCTACTGTTTCTTTCGTATAGTGATAACGTAGAATGTAGAATGCTACATATTTTATGTTTTTTCTATCACTTTCAGCATTGATAATTTACTATGTTACTTGTTGGGGAGCCTCTCAGTTTTCCGTTATGTTTGGAAAATTCCTGATTGCTAGCTCGCCTTGGACGTTAATGGACTGTATTGTTTTTCTTTACTAAATTATACACACGTTGAAAGCAAAGTAGGTAATTTATTGCCATAAATTAACACACAAACATTTGAACATTTAAACAAAGAATTAGCTTTCGCGGTGTGGACCGGTTCGCATGCTGCCACGTTGACAGAAGGAACGTAAGTGAAGCGGCGAGGCGAATGCCCGCTCAAGTTCTAGAATGCGCATAGTAAATACGCCACTGCAAGCGAGGCGGCACAATTTTATGAAACACTTAACATACCGCCCGCCTTGGCAAGGGTAACCTTTCAAATAACAATAGTACAAATTTGACATGTAACATCTAGAGTAAGACATGTAACTAAAATAGACATATACAAAGCATAGATCTTAAGGTAACACAGGAAAACCCGAACAATGGATAGCCAAAGGGCTTTACGAAACACTGCGCAAGACGCAAACGTACTAGTTCACAACACTAGGTAGCGGGCACAATTTGGCGAAGGATCGCTTTACGATCCCTGACACAGTTTTCACTGACGCCACACGCGTAACGCCGTCAAGGCCAGGGTGCAGCTCGGTGACCCGGCCTAACCTCCACTTCAGAGGGGGAAGATTGTCATCCTTGATGAGGACCATGGAACCAGGCTGGAGGTCCGAAGTGTGTGTGCGCCATTTGGTACGCTGTTGGAGTTCCGAGATGTACTCTTTACTCCATCTTTTCCATACATTCTGGTGGAGCTGTTGTATTCTTTGGTATCTAGACAGCCGAGACTCGGCTATCTCAGTAACGTTGGGATCAGGCAGTGACACCAAAGGACGACCGATCAGAAAATGAGCAGGAGTCAAAGGCTGAAGGTCGTTTGGATCAGCGGACAAAGGGGACAGGGGTCGGGAGTTTAAGGTCGCTTCCACCTGTGCCAGCAAAGTGCAAAATTCATCGTAATTTAGACTAGCGTTACCTATAACGCGCCGTATGTGATGTTTGGAGGACTTAATTCCGGCCTCCCACAATCCGCCAAAGTGGGGACTGTGCGCGGGTATAAAATGCCAAGCTACTCCGTCGCTCGCGACTGATTCGGAAATAGAAAGGCCTTGTTCCGCAAGAAAATTGCCTAATTCGATTAATTCGGAATTAGCGCCGACAAAGTTAGTGCCATTGTCTGAATAGACATGGAGCGGTTTGCCTCAACGAGCTACAAACCTGCGAAAAGCCATTAAGAAGGTTTCAGTAGAAAGGTCAGCGACCAATTCAAGGTGCACTTCTTTTGTGACAAAACAATAAGCTGTAACTCGTTGTAAGCGAGCGAAGCTTGAATACTGATTGAACGGAAATGGTTCAACAGAGGTTACAGGAAGACTCTGAACTTCTTTTTTGAATTCTGGAAGCTCAGCAGGAACATGTCTGGAAGTAGGCCAAGATGCCTCATCTTCGCTTAGCCAGGCGGGACCATGCCACCAAAGGCTTAACAGACCCAGCGGGTCAAATATTTGCGATCTTTCAGACAAGATGCTAAGCTTGGTAGCCTCACCACTTGTAGAATTTGAAATATGGGATATTTCAGACAAGCTGCTACGATTGGTAGCCTTACCACTTGTAGAATCTGAAATATTGAACATGGAAGTAGGCCAAGATGCCTCACCTTCGCTTAGCCAGGTGGGACCGTGCCACCAAAGGCTTGACAGACCCAGCGGGTCAACTATCTGGGAAATTTCAGACAAGCTGCTACGATTGGTAGCCTTAATACTTGTAGAATCTGAAATCTGGGATATTTCAGGCAAGATGCTACGCGTGGTAGCCTTACTACTTGCAGAATCTGAAATATTCTCTACTGATAAGAATCTTTTCTGAGAGATTTGCAATGAATCGCCCAGTACCTCTACAGGCTTCTTGAAAGGGATAGAGACAACGAATCGACCATTCGCTTCTCGTTGCGTATTTTGCACGAAATGTGCCTCACAGGCGTTCTCTTCATTTGTGCGGACCTTTTCCTCAGGGTAATGTTCGAGTTGCCAAAACCTAGCAATGGGATCAGAAGCATCCTCGATCGTGCCAAGATTGCACTGTACAGGGTACGCAGAAGGGGGGCCTGTAGGGCCAGAAACAATCCAACCAAAACGAGTCTTTTGGAGGATGGGAAGATTTGGGCCTAGACCAATTTGTCCAATACAAAGGAGCTGCCAGAAAATGGGCGAACCAATCAGAATGTCGATGGTGCCCGGTTGGTCGTAGGACAGATCTGATAACTTGATGTTATCAGGAACCTTGAAGCTGTTTCACTGGACGCGAAAACTTGGGGTTGTACATGTAATCTCATCGAGAACAAGACAGGATAGACCAATACTGTATGAGGTGTGAGGGGCTTGCAGCTTGATATCACACCTAGCTTTGATTTGAGAAGTAGCTTTACTTAAGCCAGAAACAGTAACGTTGACTTCGCGAGTTGGAAGCTTCAACCTTTTACACAAATCTGAACGTATGAAGTTCGATTGGGAACCGGAATCCAGCAGGATTCGCACAACATGAGGCGTACCATCATCAGCGATGAGTTTAGCGGTAGCCGTAGGTAAGAGTACCTGCAAAGCATTCGAACAGAATGCCGAAATCGATTGATTTAGTTCAACAGGGGTTTCTGCCGACATCGCAGATCCTGGTTGACTAGAAGAAGCATTTTGAAATTTATCCTCATGAAGAAGGGTGTTGTGCCTTGATTTGCACTTTCTACACGTATATTTGGAGCTACAGCGGCTCGAAAGGTGACCCTGAGTTAGGCAATTAAAGCATACACGGAGCTCTTTTGCCTTTGAATTTCTGTCAAGAGAAGACAGCTTGGCAAACTTATCGCATTTGTACAAGGGATGAGATCCTTTACAAAATGGACACGAAGGGGTACCTGTCACAAATGATTTCGAATGTACCTTGGAAGACTTTTCGGGTACAAGCTTAATATTTTTTACTTCCAGAGTTTCTAGAAGATTTGCTGTGTTTTGTAGAAATTCCTTGAACTCGTCAAGATTAGGCAGGTCAGAACTTGACCGGTTTCTAAGGACCTCCCATTCACGGAATGTCGTGGGGTCCAGTTTTTTAGAAACGACATAAATGATAACAACATCAAGAAGCTCGCTTTCGGTAGCTAATGATTTGATTGCTGTAAAATGTTTGAATAACATATCGCTAATCGTACGTAATTTAGTTGCAGATTCCTTACTGCACGATTCAAGCTCAAAAATAGCATTGAGGTGGTTATGAATCAGAATTTTTGGATCATTGTAACGATTACACAATGCATCCCAAGCTAGAATGTAATTACTCGCAGTAAACTCTAAACTTTTTATAATTTGGCTTGCATCACCCTGTAAACTAGCCTTTAAGTAATGCAGCTTTTGAATATTAGTCAGCGTTTGATTTTCATGAATTAAGCTAATAAAAATCTCACGAAATTCCAACCACTCTGACACGTTCCCTGAATATTTGGGAATGGAGATGGTAGGAAGGCGTACAGCTCGATTATTGCAATGTGAGCTGCAGTTTGAATGCGTTGATCTTACGCTACCGTTAGGAGATCCAGAACGATCTGGTGCAACATCAGACTGCTTGTTGTATTCATTAATCAAATATTCAGCTTGTGAAATTGCAAAATAATAAGAATCTTCGAATTCAACTTGTTGCTGCATTTCAGATTCTGTATCCTTACTGTTTTCTAAAATTTGTTCATGAACCGCATAATATTCTGATAACAAGGTGGCTGTATCATTCAATCTTTTTTGCAGTTGAATAATCTGAGCGCTAGATAAGACTTGATCTTCATCATGAATTGTTTGCAAGGATTGCACGTAATTTGCGAAACGCGTAAGCTTGCCCTTGATAGAGCCACGTGCTCTTACAAGCGGATCCATAATTGTTGAAATTAAAACAATTTAGCAGATAGAACTAACTCTCGTACGCCCCTGGTACGGAATTTTGTTTAGAACGCAAGACAGCTTTGATAACGACGCGAGAATCTTGGCGCTAACGACGCAGAAAACGACCCTGGTACAACGACTGCAATACATGCAGGGGATATGTACTCGCGAATCAAACGAAATAGCTTGGCATTTCACGCAATTAAAATGTTTATATGACTCATAAACCATTTGTTTACGCAACAATACGCAGCTGAAATTATGCACACACAGACACAGCTGATAGAAAACCAAATTCATGCATAGGAAATCACAAAAAAGGGAATTAGGCTTACATTGATATTGGTGTGTGCCGCCTTTTTCGTTGTTGTGGCCCGAACTACCGTCTCGCCGGCAGCTGCCTGCCCACCTGCACGTTGTTGCCGCGGGACTCGGCGTTTGGCTTTCTCGCTCCTACGCAGCTAGCAGCGTATGCTGTCTTCCTTCCTCTCGTTAGGGACGGATTTAATACGATTGAAACTGCGTTGTACTTACTTGCCTTGTACAACTGCGAATTTAGGCTGCTTTTCCGGGCTCGTACTAATCCGGATCGATGGACCAATGTTGGGGAGCCTCTCAGTTTTCCGTTATGTTTGGAAAATTCCTGATTGCTAGCTCGCCTTGGACGTTAATGGACTGCATTGTTTTTCTTTACTAAATTATACACACGTTGAAAGCAAAGTAGGTAATTTATTGCCATAAATTAACACACAAACATTTGAACATTTAAACAAAGAATTAGCTTTCGCGGTGTGGACCGGTTCGCATGCTGCCACGTTGACAGAAGGAACGTAAGTGAAGCGGCGAGGCGAATGCCCGCTCAAGTTCTAGAATGCGCATAGTAAATACGCCACTGCAAGCGAGGCGGCACAATTTTATGAAACACTTAACATTACTAGTATTCTATACATAATATATATATTATACAGTTTTAGGTCGGTTTCAAATACACAAACATGCCGTCGCCACTAGTTTTATGATAGCGAAATCCAGATAGTAGAGAAATGATCCGGTGAAGTATGATCGTTTTATTTTGCACTGAATTTCTTGCCGCGAACACTAGCCAAGGGACACGGATCAGAAGCCGGTAAACTATAGGGTCGAGTCAGGGTGTAGTTCACGGTTTTCCATTTCTTCGCTTTGTCGGCCCGAGACCCATCGAGCCCGGGGATCGCCCAAATTCTTGGACGACTCTGGTCCAGTCGCCGTTTATTCGAAATCTTCGCTCGCCTCCAGTCTACGTTTTAAATATTAAATATTTCAATAACCAACCGCTTAACGGACCTACATCTTGAGCCCATCCACGTCTTGGGTGTGATAATCGGTATTTGGAATCGTTGGCTGACTTGTCGTCAAACCATCAATGGTGCCTTCCTAAATCTGAATTGCGGCGTTACGTCACACATTAGGTAGAATTTGTGAGGATATTTTGAAACGGGTCCCAGCTATCACAACTGTGGCCACCGTGAATTATATGTATCTTAATGTATTTGGAATAACCGTATTATATTACAACCTGTTTGATTTCTTGTAAAGCAAAATGCAGTACCCGTTTTCAGGAAAGTGCGACACCGTCGTTTCAGAGAAAATAGAGGCCAGGTTTTCTATAATTGAATCTTCTCATTACATCCCGGACGATGATCAATCATGGTGGCGCCCTAAAGCATTTTCCCCTATCTACTGATTTGACTTCCGCAAGCGAGCACAAACTATTTCAGTTTAAGGCCCTACCAATAACTCTAGCTAGTCCAGCAACTCTGTAAGACTGTTGCAAGTGGTAAAGGAGATTAATCCTGTAACAGGATTTCTAAAAATGAGTGGAGTGATGGAGTGAACTGGAACAAAATGACAAGTAATTAGCGATAATAGTGAATAGTAAAGCAACTTTGAGAGCTGAAATCAACAAAAGCATAGTAGTAGCGATGAGGTTGGTTAATAAAATTGAACTTTATTAGTAAAAAAGATACCTCATGAAGGTCGAGCAATAAAATTATGCAAAACCAACCCTAATTTCCGCAAGTGAGCCTTGGACAATAAATCAACGGAGAAAAGGGAAGTTGATAGCCATGGAGATAAGATTTCTAGAAGAAGCTAAAGTAAAAGGAATCTCTTAGGGAAATACTGAGAGTTATATAGATAGAAAAGACGATAGACCAGGAATAGCCAAGATGGCTTGGACATGATATGAGGATGGAAGTAGACTATTTAAAACTAGACAAAAGTTTGACAATGTTCAGCAGAAATTAACGATGTAAATTGCAATCAATCAGCATAAAAACACAGCTTATGCACAAACTATTCTTCAGAAGCAACATTTCAACAAGATTACCCTCTAAAGCAAACTGTTTAAGTAGACGGATATGTGTCTAACCACACACAATAAATTGTTTCTACGCTGGTTTTATTGCTTATGACTTATGACAATCAACAATAAAAAATTCTTCGTTAAATGGCACGAACTAGTTTCTGATAGTGACACCTGTCACAATCGCGCAAAAGATCAACCAACGCAAGCCAAATTGGGAAAACTCCCCATGGAGAATTCACAAGCAAGAAGGCCTTGGCGTCTTGAAACCAATTTCGCGAGGTAGACCTTTGCCAAAAGCACAAATGCCACCGATTAAATTTCCGACTTATCAAACCAGCCTTCCGGTTAGCATTTCGCGCCGAAACTGGCCTGCAGCCTTTCTTCTGGCAGCTCAGAAATTAAAACACTGCACGAAATTCGCAGATCATATCGGCTACATTACGTGAATAATGGAATTCGGCAATCATTTGTTGTAGAGCACATTCTTGAATGGCAACGCGAAATCTTTCCAGGAGTCCGTTGCGAAATTCGCCTTTCCCAGGGATATGAAGATACCAGTCGACGCAGCTTCGAAAGCGGTGTCAAATTTCCAGAGTACTCTCGATTAAAGGCAAATTGCCGCCTGATTGAAAAGGGAAAATGCAGCAAACGCCGCCTCATTTCCGAACAATCGAGAGAATGCAGCAGTTGTAGCTCCAGAATGACCACGTAAGTTTTGCTGAATGCTGAAGATTGTTGCATCTATCGCCGGAAATAAACCTTTCAATTCCACACACGACCATTTGATCATCATAATGCACATTTCTCTTCTCACCCATTGTTCGATAAATTTCGAATTTCAGGTGAACGAAGTGAATGCCGCACGTTGACGGAAGTGGCTGAAGGTGATGGACGTCCGCTGCGTCACTACACCGATCTTGATTTCCACTCTTCTCGTTCGGGTGCACGAGCAGCCTATCTGATTTCTGGTGCGCCAAAAAGGCCGTTATAGGAAATGCTTCCACGCAGAAGTAAATAAGGAAGGCACTTAACTCGTCCACGTTAAGGTAATCAGCGATGTGCTGACCTTGTCCATCGATGTGCCCATGCTTCAGTGAGTAACTGGGGTTTAATTTAGCTTATATGGGGTTTACCGGTTTGCCGGGTGATAAAGCTGCTTATTCGGGTCAGTATAATTGCAACGATCGTTCGACAAGTGGACTAAATTATAGCTGTGTGGTTCTCAATCGAAGATTGCGATTTTACGGCGTGCCTGCAATTGTTCTTAGTACCAACGCGAAGACCACTCGTGACGTGGTTGGTGAATTGAAGGATGTAACAATTACCAGATTTCTACTGCTAACTAGAAACCGTCTTTTAAAAAATTGTCTTGGCGGCAATTAGCAAGTGTACATAGTAAAGAATATTTATGTTGTTCCCGGTTCTACTACCTAAATGACAATTTACTCCCGCCATTCAATAATGGTGCGGATAATAGTGCGTTATTATACGTAACAAGGTTTAGACAAACTTTGAAATAGAATTTTGCAATCCACTATTTTTGCCGGATTTGTTATATTGTAATGGTTTACTGCCCACAGCAATTCTGATTGTCTAAGTAATAGAATGAATAAGGTCAACATGAGCACAAAATTGAATATTTTATTTATTGCAAGATAATCAGTACTTTATATTAATAAATGCACTTGCTGTGAGCAGCAGTAACTAATAATTTGAGGGATAAAAGTTAGCATGAGATAAGGAAGATTTCAGAAGGGTTACGTTCAGAGTTTCAGATACGATAAATGGGAAGGACCACTGCAATTTCAATTTGTAACTAACGGATTTGAGCTTAGTAACGTCAAACATAAGGCGAATAAAATTATACAGAATGATTTGTTAAGTACAGAAATTGTATGAGCGTTATGTATTAAACGTTTATAAGCCAGCAAACGGCAAGTTAACTGAAAGGTAAACGAAAAACAGTGCTAGCAAAGCAATAATTGCAATAGAGCAATGGGAAAATGTAAGGCAACCGATTGAAAGACAATTAGTGAGATGCTAAAAGAACTCAAGTGTATCAGTGCATTATAAACCAAAGTGAAAATTAAAAGTAGAGCAAAGTGTGGTGACATTTATACCAAGAAAACGACAATTTAGTGAATATGCAAAGACATGACATCAACACTGTAGTCAATAACTTCAAACATGTAGTCAAACCTAATTTCTCTTAAACAATTATAAATCTAGTTGCTTTGTTACAAGACAGTCAACTGTCATACGGAATAAAAATAAGCTTACATTTTTCATGTTGGGACCAAATTGAATTCCAAATTTACTATATTAAATTATAAATAAAAAGTCTTTTGTGAAGCCAGTTTCGTGTTAAAGTTATTCACCAAGTTGCTCGGCATCTGTGGGGGTATTTTCCCAAGTGTAGGAGCTTCCTAAATAATGCAATTAGGCCAGGAAGTTTTCACCTGGTGCGTCGTTGAGTGCAAGCCTACGTCGGTAAAGATTTTGGGGTAGTTCCAGACATCGGAAGGCAGATATTTTTGTGCTACATGGAGTCCTATAACTATCCCTGGGTAGAAGAATTGAGAAGCAGCAAGCCATTTCCAAGCGAGTATTTGCCGTGGCGTCCTTCCAATGGGCCAACCAACAGCGGAGCACTTCTTCAAAACGTAGAATTCCATTAAAACTAAAAGCAGCAGCATAGAAACTGGGGTTCGTCAAGAATAGACCTTTGCCGAGAAGTTCAATGTGTTTCCAGAGTTCTAAGTTTATTGAGCTTCTAGTAATTTAGCTGGCGTCCCTAAAAAGTGCGAATTGAGACAACAGTTGCAATGTTTGCCAGAAATTGAACAAAAGCGAATCGCGCGTAGGTTTGAGTCATAGTAGAAACAAAACGAAGTTAGCCGTTGCTACGTCACAGAATTAATCGTATTTACCTAATGCATTCTTGCCATTTTAATGTTTAAAATTCAAATTTACGCTATTTTTGCACTGACGGATCATATTTCCTATGGATCACCGAATTTTAATTTAACGAAAAGTTCAAATAAATTATTTAAATTTTTAGTTTGATCTTATCTCTAAACTTTTAACCAGAACATCAGCAGTTGCAACAACCTCTACTCCATATTCAAATAGTACAAAAAGAAATCTATTTCTACAGTTCAGCTACTGATTTCTGAAGTTTTAAAATGTAAAAGTTGACAAGAACATATAACTGTCACGTTATTCCTTCAACCTTTATTTTTAGAATTGATTTTCTAGAAAGAAGCAACAGTGCAACAGTGTCTACCTCTAGTTCAAGTAGTATAAAGAGGACACTCGGTTATAACTTTCTTTGCAGTTCTGCAACTAATTTTTGAACTTCTTAAACGTTAAAGGGTAGAAATGGATATCAAGGTGACATGTTATTCCTTCAATCTTTACTTAAGCGCCAGGATTAATGTGCTATAAAAAATCGACAGTTGTACCAGTCTCTACGTCTAGTTCAAGTATTACTAAACGGAACAATCGGTTTTAGATTTATTTGCAGTTCTGCTACTATTTTTAAAGCTTTTAAAATTATTTCCATAGTTAAAAGAAAGATCAGGGTATAAATTATTACCTCAACCTTTATTTAGACGTTAGGATTAATTTTCTATAAAAAAATTCAATAGCTGCATCAGTCTCTACTTCTAGTTCAAGTATTACAAAATGTAATGCTCGGTTTTAGCTTTCTTTGCAGTTTTGTTATTATTTTTAAAGCTTTTTAAATTATTTCGAGAGTTGAAAGCAAGATCAGGGTGTAAATTATTGCCTTAATCTTATTTAGACGTTAGGATTGATTTGTTACAAAAATCAACAGTTGCAACTATATCTCCTTCTAGTTCAAGTATTACAAAACGGTATACTCTGTTCTAGCTTTCTTTGCAGTTCTGCTACTACTTCTTGGGATTTTGAATTTTTTTTAAGAATTGAAACCGAGATCTTGGCCTTGGTCTTTATTCCTTCAACTTTTGATTAGGTACTAAGGACTGATTATCTAAAAAAACAACAGTTGCAGCTGTGTCGGAACACTCGATTTTAGCTCTGTTTGCAGTTAGGCTACCAATTCTTGAGTGTTGGAAATTATCTAAAGAGTTGAAATTGAGACCAAGATATCACGTTATTCCTCCAATATTAATTCAGGCATTGAGATTTATTTGCTACAGCTGTCGACTTCCGATTCAAGTATTACAAAACAGAACACTCTGTTGTAGCTTTCTTTGCAGTTCTGCTACTAATTATTGAACTTTTTAAATTATTTAGAGAGTTGAAACGAAGATCAGAGTGTACCTTATTGCTTCAACCTTTATTTAGACGTTAGGGTTAATTTGTTAAAAAATATTAAGAGTTGCAGTATTACAAAACGGAAAAATCTGTTTTAGGTTTCTTTGTAGTTCTGCTATTAATTCTTGAGCATTTGAATTTATCTGAAGAGTTGGAGATCAAGGTGTCACGTTATTCCTGCAATCATCTTTACTTAGCCATTAGAGTTGATTTGCTACACAAAAGTCAACAGTTGCAGTATTGTCGACTTCTAGATCAAGTATTACAAAAACGGAACACTCGGTTTTAGTTTTCCTTGCAGTTCTGCTACTTTTTTTTTATTTTTAAATTACATAAGAGTCGAAAAGAATATCAAGGTGTACAATATTGCTTCAAACGTTTGGTTATGCGTCAGAATTAATTTGTTACAAAAAATCAACAGTTGCAGCAGTTTCTACCGCTACTTCAAGTATTACAAAACGGAACACTCGTATTCAGCTTTTTTTATAATTTTGTTACTACTACTTCGGCTTTTGAAATTATTAAAGAGTTGAAATGGATAGCAATGCGTCACGTTATTCCTTCAACTTTTACATAGGCGTTAAGATTGATGTATTACACAAAAATTAACAGTTGAGGCAGTACCCTCTTCTAGTTCAAGTATTACAAAACGGAATACTCGTATTTAGATTTTTTTTACAGTTCTGTTACTACTACTTGGGCTTTTGGAATAATTTAAGGAGTTGAAATAGATAGCAATGTGTCACGATATTCCTTCCACTTTTACATGGCATTAGGATTGATGTACTACAAAAAAAAATAACAGTACGGCAGCATCCCCTTCAAGTTCAAGTATTACAAAACCGTTTTGTAATACCACTTGAACACTTGGATTTAGCTTTCTTGCAGTTCTGCTACCAATTCTTACTCATTTGAAATTATTGTTGAAACGGAGATCTCGGTGTAACGTTATTCCTTCAACTATTGCTTAGGCGTTAGGATTGATTTTCTTAAAGGTACGGGGTGCGTGCATACACGGATGGCAACTGCAACGATATTAGCAGCGAAAGATTGAGAAGAGCGTTGAATTTGAAAAATCAACAGTTGTAGCTGTGACTACTTCCAATTCAACTACTACAAAACGGGCCACTTGGTTTTAGCTCACTCTGCAGTTCTGCTACTAATTCTTTAGCGTTTAAAATTATCTAAATAGTTGTAATGGAGATCAGGGTGACACGCTATTCCTTCAAACTTTATTCATGCATTAGCATTTATTTCCTAAAAACACAGTAATTCAGCAGTTGTATCAGCTCTATTTCTAGTTCAAGTATTACAAAACGAAACACTCTGTTTTAGCTGTCTGCAGTTTTGCTACTAATTTTTTAACTTTTTAAATTATTTAAAAAGGTGGAGATCAAGGTGTCACGTTATTCCCTCAACGTTTATTTAGGCGCTATATGATTGGTTTTATACACAAAAATAAAAGCTGCAGCAGTTTCTACTGCTAGCTCAAATATTACTTTCAATTTTCTTTGCGGTTCTGTTACCAATTTTTGGTTTATTTTGAAGTTATTTAAGGACTTTAAGCGAACATCAAAGTGTTACGTTATTCCTTCTACCATTATTTCAATTTCATGTACGCCTACAACAAAACTACACTGGGTTTTAGTTTTCCTTGCAGTTGTGTTATTAATTCTTGAGCTTCATAATTGCTTAAAGAGTTAACACGAAGCTACAGGTGCCACGTTAATCCTCCAACCTTTATTTAGGCGCTATGATTAATTTGCTACAAAAAATAAACAGTTGCAATACTCACTGCTTCTCGTTCGGGTCCTACAAACGAAACAATCAGTTTTAGCTTTTTTTTTCAGTTGGGGTACTACTAGTTCTTTATTATTTTAAATGATTTAAAAAGTTGAGATGGAGATGCAAAGTGTTGTTATTCATTCAATCTTTACTTCGGCGTTAAAATCAACAGTTGCACCAGTCTCTATCTGTAGTTCAAATAAAACAAAACGTAGCACTCGGTTTTATCTCTCTTTGAAGTTCTGCTAGTAATTGTTGAGCATTTAAAATTATATAAGAGTAGGAATGGAGATCAATATACCACGTTATTCCTTCAACGTTTACTTAGAGGTTAGGATTGATTCGATAAAAAAATCAACAGCTGCAGCAGTCTCTACTTCTAGTTCAGCTAAAAAAACGGAAAACTCGGCTTTTTTTGCAGTTTTGCCACTAATTTTTTAGCTTTTTTAATTATTTAAAGATATAGAACTGAGATCAGGGTGTGACGGTATTCCTTCATCTTTTACTTAAACGTCAGGATTGGTTTACTATAAAAAATCAAAAGCTTCATGAATCTATATTTCTAGTTCAAATAATACAGTTTAGTTTCGTTGCAGTTCTGCTACTGATTCTTGATGATGTATTTAAATTATTTAGAGAGTTTTAATAGAGATCAAACTGTCACATTATTCCTATAACCTTTATTTAGGCGTTAGAATTCTACAAAAAATCAACATCTGCATCAGTTTCTACTTTAGTTCAAGTACTATAAAATGAAACACTCGGTTTCAGCTGGTTTTGCAATTCTTCTACTAATTATTAAATTATTTAAAGAGCTAAAATAGATATCAAACTATCACATTATTCCTATAACCTCTATTTAGGCGTTAGAATTCTACAAAAAAATCAACAGCTGCATCAGTTTCTACTTTAGTTCAAATACTATAAAACGAAACACTCGGTTTCAGCTGGTTTTGCAATTCTTCTACTAATTCTTAAGCCATTTAAATTATTTAAAGAGCTAAAATAGAGATCAAACTGTCACACTATTCCTATAACATTTATTTAGGCGTTAGCATTCCACAAAAAATCAACAGCTGCATCAGTTTCTACTCTAGTTCAAGTACTATAAAACGAAACACTCGGTTTCAGCTGGTTTTGCAATTCTTCTACTAATTCTTAAGCCGTTTAAATTATTTAAAGAGCTAAAATAGAGATCAAACTGTCACACTATTCCTTCAACCTTTATTTAGGCGTTAGCATTCCACAAAAAACCCAACAGCTGCATCAGTTTCTACTTTAGTTCAAGTACTATAAAACGAAACACTCGGTTTCAGCTGGTTTTGCAATTCTTCTACTAATTCTTAAGCCATTTAAATTATTTAAAGAGCTAAAATAGAGATCAAACTGTCACACTATTCCTATAACATTTATTTAGGCGTTAGCATTCCACAAAAAAATCAACAGCTGCATCAGTTTCTACTCTAGTTCAAGTACTATAAAACGAAACACTCGGTTTCAGCTGGTTTTGCAATTCTTCTACTAATTCTTAAGCCGTTTAAATTATTTAAAGAGCTAAAATAGAGATCAAACTGTCACACTATTCCTTCAACCTTTATTTAGGCGTTAGCATTCCACAAAAAACCCAACAGCTGCATCAGTTTCTACTTTAGTTCAAGTACTATAAAACGAAACACTCGGTTTCAGCTGGTTTTGCAATTCTTCTACTAATTCTTAAGCCGTTTAAATTATTTAAAGAGCTAAAATAGAGATCAAACTGTCACACTATTCCTATAACATTTATTTAGGCGTTAGCATTCCACAAAAAAATCAACAGCTGCATCAGTTTCTACTCTAGTTCAAGTACTATAAAACGAAACACTCGGTTTCAGCTGGTTTTGCAATTCTTCTACTAATTCTTAAGCCGTTTAAATTATTTAAAGAGCTAAAATAGAGATCAAACTGTCACACTATTCCTTCAACCTTTATTTAGGCGTTAGCATTCCACAAAAAAATCAACAGCTGCATCAGTTTCTACTCTAGTTCAAGTACTATAAAACGAAACACTCGGTTTCAGCTGGTTTTGCAATTCTTCTACTAATTCTTAAGCCGTTTAAATTATTTAAAGAGCTAAAATAGAGATCAAACTGTCACACTATTCCTTCAACCTTTATTTAGGCGTTAGCATTCCACAAAAAACCCAACAGCTGCATCAGTTTCTACTTTAGTTCAAGTACTATAAAACGAAACACTCGGTTTCAGCTGGTTTTGCAATTCTACTAATTCTTAAGCCATTTAAATTATTTAAAGAGCTAAAATAGAGATCAAACTGTCACACTATTCCTATAACATTTATTTAGGCGTTAGCATTCCACAAAAAAATCAACAGCTGCATCAGTTTCTACTCTAGTTCAAGTACTATAAAACGAAACACTCGGTTTCCTGGTTTTGCAATTCTTCTACTAATTCTTAAGCCGTTTAAATTATTTAAAGAGCTAAAATAGAGATCAAACTGTCACACTATTCCTTCAACCTTTATTTAGGCGTTAGCATTCCACAAAAAAATCAACAGCTGCATCAGTTTCTACTCTAGTTCAAGTACTATAAAACGAAACACTCGGTTTCAGCTGGTTTTGCAATTCTTCTACTAATTCTTAAGCCGTTTAAATTATTTAAAGAGCTAAAATAAAGATCAAACTGTCACACTATTCCTTCAACCTTTATTTAGGCGTTAGCATTCCACAAAAAACCCAACAGCTGCATCAGTTTCTACTTTAGTTCAAGTACTATAAAACGAAACACTCGGTTTCAGCTGGTTTTGCAATTCTTCTACTAATTCTTAAGCCATTTAAATTATTTAAAGAGCTAAAATAGAGATCAAACTGTCACACTATTCCTATAACATTTATTTAGGCGTTAGCATTCCACAAAAAAATCAACAGCTGCATCAGTTTCTACTCTAGTTCAAGTACTATAAAACGAAACACTCGGTTTCAGCTGGTTTTGCAATTCTTCTACTAATTCTTAAGCCGTTTAAATTATTTAAAGAGCTAAAATAGAGATCAAACTGTCACACTATTCCTTCAACCTTTATTTAGGCGTTAGCATTCCACAAAAAAACCAACAGCTGCATCAGTTTCTACTCTAGTTCAAGTACTATAAAACGAAACACTCGGTTTCAGCTGGTTTTGCAATTCTTCTACTAATTCTTCAGCCGTTTAAATTATTTAAAGAGCTAAAATAGAGATCAAACTGTCACACTATTCCTTCAACATTTATTTAGGCGTTAGCATTCCACAAAAAAATCAACAGCTGCATCAGTTTCTACTCTAGTTCAAGTACTATAAAACGAAACACTCGGTTTCAGCTGGTTTTGCAATTCTTCTACTAATTCTTAAGCCATTTAAATTATTTAAAGAACTAAAATAGAGATCACACTGTCACATTATTCCTATAACCTTTATTTAGGCGTTAGCATTCCACAAAAAAATCAACAGATGCATCAGTTTCTACTCTAGTTCAAGTACTATAAAACGAAACTACTTAAATTATTTAGAGCTAAAATCAAGACCAAACTGTCACATTATTCCTATAATCTTTGCGTTACCATTGATTTTCTACAAAAAAATCAACAGCTGCAGTTTCTACTTCTAGTTCAAGTACTACAAAACGGCACATTCGGTTTCAGCTTTTTTGCAGTTCTGCTATTAAGTTTTGAGCTTCTAAAATTATTTAATTAAAGTGTTGAAATGAAGATCAAGGTGTCACGTTATTTCTTCAACCTTTATTTGAACGTCACCATTGTTTTGCAACAATAAATAAAAGTCGCAAAAGTCTCTATTTCAAATATTACAAAACGGAACCCTCACTTTTAGTTTTCCTTGTAGTTCTGCACTGCTGCTTGAGCTTTTTAAACTATATCAAAAGTTGATACGTAAATCAGTGTAACGTTATTTCTTCAACCTTTACTTAGGCGTTAGGTTTGGTACAAAAAAAAAACAATAATTGCAGCAGCCTCTACTTCTAATGCAGGTATTACAAAACGGAAAAATCGGTTGGAGTACTGCTCATAATGCTCGAGCATTTTAAGTTATTTAAAGAATTGAAACAGAGATCAAGCTATACTTTATGCTTTCAACCTTTATTTAGGCGTTAAGATTAATTTCCTACAAAACAAATCAACAGTTTCAGCCATCTCTATTTCTAGTTCAAGTAGTATAAAACGGAACACTCGGTTTTAGCTGTATTTGTAGGTTTGCTACTAATTGAGGTTTTTAAATTATTTTAAAAGCTGAACTGGAGATAAGGGTGTCACATTATTTCTTCAACTTTTACTTAGGTGTTAGGATTGATTTTCTATAAAAAATCAACAGCTTTAACAGTACTATGTACTTTTAGTTGAAGTATTACAAAACGGAACACTTGGTTTTAGCTTTCTTAGCAGTTTTGCTACTGATTCTACATCTATTTACATTATTTAAACAGCTGAGATTTAGATCAAACTCTTACTTTATTCCTTCAACCCTCATTTGGGCGCTAAGATTGAGTTTCTACAAAAAAATCAACAGTCGCAGGACTCCCTACTTCTAGTTCAAGTACTACAAAATGAAACACTCTGTTTCAGTTTTCTCTGCATTCCTGCTACTAATTCTCAAGCTTTTGAAATTATTTATTTAGTGTAGAAATGGGATCAAGGTGTCACGTTATTTCTTCAACTTTTATTTGAGCGTCTGGGTTGATTTCCTACAAAAGATCAATAGTAGCAGCAGTCTCTATTTTTAGTTCAAGTATACAAAACGCAACCCTCAGTTTTAGTTCTCCTTACAGTTCTGCACTGATGCTTGAAGTTTTTTACTATTTAAATCGTTGAAATTTAAATCAGTATTGCGTTTTTAAGTTATTTAAAGAGTTGAAACGGACATCACGCTGTCAAGCCCTCAACCTTTATTTAAGCGTTAGGATTGATTTTCTACAAAAACAATCAACAGTTGTGGTCTCTACTTCTAGTTCAAGAACTACAAAACTAATTTTTGATTATTTAATTAAAGTGTTGAAATGAATATCACGTCATTCCTTTAACCTTTATTCTGGGGTTAGGATTTCTTTACTACAAAGAGATCAACAGTTGCGCAGTATCTACTTCTAGTTCCAATACTACAAAATTGAACTCTCGGTTTCAGTTTTCTTTACAATTCTACTAATAATTCTTGAGATTTAATATTATTTAATTAAAGTGTTGAAATGGAAATCAAGGTGTCAAGTTATTTCTTCGGCATTTATTTGAGGGTCAGGATTGATTTGCTACAAAAAAAATCCAGGACTTCAGCAGTATCTATTTCTAGTTCAAATATTACAAAACCGAACCCTCAGTTTTAGTGTTCTTTGCAGTTCTGCTACAAAATATTGAGTTCTTTAAATTATAGAGTTAACACGAATATATAAGTCTCACGTTATTCCTTCAACCTATACTTAGGCGTCATAATTGATTTAAAAAAACAGCTGTAGCAGTCTCTACTTCTAGTTCATGTAAAAGCTTTCATAATAGCTCAAAAATAAACTCATTACAAATTTAATCATACAAAAAATCTAAATGAGCATGATGATGTTAAATTATTCTGTCCATCTTTGTTCCGACCTTATCGATCAAATTGGTAATAAAAAATTTATATCGGCCGCTATCTTAACCATAAAACCCAAAACCGAGCATCCAGTTATGCCAAATTCAGTTCGTTTTGCCTAGAAGACGCAGCACCATTTCTAGGCACCAGGAAGACCGTGGACTCGATCATCTGGCGATATTCCCAGGACGTTATTCGCTCTCAGCGCGACTTAATCTACGGCTCCTGCGTGGATCCGTATAAAGCATGAAACCAATAAACACTCAATAAGATGTGGGTTAAATGCCTGCAAGTTAATCGCGCATCAAAAAGTCAACATATGGCCATTTATTAAAGTGATCAAAGCCGCATCCGGTCAATCGGTTACGGGTGTGGGTGAACTCTGACCCGAGCCGCTTCCGCATAGCGGTGACTACTGATATGTGAAGATCCACCCTGGCCGTGGACCCGCACTGGGTCAGGCCCGTCATGGGCGCATTTGGTGTACATATGGGCGCGAATTATGTAAATGTGAGGCCTTGCAGAAGGTTTTTGTTTTGTAAAAATACAGAATTAGACCATTATGCAACAGTAGTTTTGTAAGCTGCCTACTTTTCAGCACAAAGGTTAATCTACAGTGACTGTTATTTTATATAATAATTCGATGCTATTACGATCATAGTGGGCGATGAGCTGCAAGTTCGAGAATTTGAATTGCTAGACACACGATGAAAGAGAAAATAAATACAGACCAGGCCAGAATAAGTCTCAAACAAGGCGTGCTACCTACGGTTTTAATTACAAATCTATATTGCTGTAACTAGCAGTGGCAATTAAATAATAAAAAATATTAATTAAACAATTATGTCGAATGAATGCAAAGAACACTGACTAGGCGACGATTTGGGAATTGAAAAACAGGATTAATCGACTGCGCTTGCACCAAAACAATAATTAAGATTCTTGAGGTGTGAAGGGAACACAAAGAACCAAAGGAATTTTCTAGGAGGAAGCAACTAAGTGTACCTATTTACATTTACGATGCTCGTTATGCTTGCCAATGGGGAAAATCAGAATCCAAATTTGTTCGATAATAATGACACCGTTTGTGGCGATAATCGATAAATCTTTACTAAATCTAAAACAGGGAATTAACATTATAATTATGAACGTTTCGATATTTACATTACGTTCAATAAAATGTATAAACTAATTAAAAATAGTTTTGTCATTAGAAAAGTACCAAATAATACTGCAGAATACCATCGAATGTTAGTTTCATAATCATTACTAGATCCAATATCATCCAATAGTAAATCTATTACATTACATTACAAGAATAGCTGCACAGAATCAGATTATACATTGACAATTCCTCAGCCTCCACCATTAATAATAATCGAGAACTTTCAGTTTCGAATGCACCATTATTCGATCCAATTCCATTTCTTTTATCAGCCATCATCGTCAATTAACGAACAAATTCTATCCAATTGATATTGTGCGTTCTCCAACTTTCTACAGGCGATTTCCTGTGTCACAAAGTTCCAAACTTTGAAAATGTTAGTTCGTGTTGTTATTTGTATTACAAAAACCTCTCCAATTACATGGTATGATGTTGGAGATGCAGAACCTCCCAGTCCATGCCAATTGCAGCAAGAGGCTTGAACTTTGCAAGCGACATTTGCTCGCAAAGCCCATTTCTGCACAACAGCCGATGATTTGCAACTATTCAACGCAATGTTTGCGGGAAACGCGATGGAAAGCCGCTAGTAATTAACCGGAGCCAATAGAAGAAATCGTTAAGAGGCAGCTGTCGCGCCGGGGAGAAAGGGGCTGGATTTGGTTTGATTAACAGTATCAATCCTATTTACTTGTGCGTTTTTAAACTGGTTCATCCTTGCCCTAGCGCTTATTATTCGATTTACGAATTCGCTTCCGCGCCAGTTAAATTTCTAGACGTGACGATGGGTAAAAGTAGATTTTTATTGGTTTACATTCCTTAAATAAAACGAAACGTGCCTATTAAAGCCGAGACGATGCCCTGTGGTACGTCCGAAATTAATAACTGGAGGAAAGTCAAGAACGTGCGCTTTTTACTGAAATCGAGGACAGGTTTTTATGGCAGAAATATCAGAGCAGACCTTGGAATCTGTAACAATCTGCAAAAACGTCAAGGACTAATTTTTTTGTGACACTTAATTAAATTAGGTAAGCTTCGAGCCCAGGCGTTGCCAATTCGAATTATTGGTGATCAAATCCAATATCCGACAATAATTGAACACACAAACAGACAGATGGAACAGTTTGAAGCTATTTATTAGAATTTGACGGTACTGGCAAGCAACACAAAAATGTGTTTTATTTACTTATTTTCCTAATTTGCGTGCCTGCCTGTCTGCGTGTGTTACGTTTTCCGGCTTACTTCGTCTGCGATCGTGTTTACTTCCTTATGTCGTAACCCCGCCATTCATAATACAGCGATAAGCATGTATTACGTAGTATTTCTGGCCGTGCGGCTAGAGCGTCTGGTTATAACTTAACCTTACCTACAGTGAATTTTTTCTCGTTTCGATTTAATATTATTCACATTACCAAGTAAATAGTTAGTATCGAATTAAATTAAATTCAATAAGGTAGCCACCTAGCCACCCCCTTGCTCAAAGTGAAACAATCAGTAGTAATCCACAATCCAAATACGATATGAATACTTAAGCACAGAATCAAAATCAATCAACAAATTTGAATATTTTAATTAGGACTCTTTCAAAATAAATTCCGACATAAATCAGTCCATTTAGATTTAAATCACTGCTGTAACCTGAACTGGTGGGTTTCGTGGAAGTTTATTGCTATTCTAATTCTGTGGGCTGGTAGAAGATTTAGATAGCCGAGTTCTCGATTTTAAATGCTTCGACAATGTAAAAGCTCGTTGAAGCTTGTAATACCAGGTTATTTATTTTTTAAACGTGTTTTAAATTTATTCGCGTCCAACACTTTTCAGATTTAATTGCAAATAATGATAGAATAATGTGTGATCTCTCTTTCACTCAAAATGTTAACTACTTGGAATAGCTAAACAACCATCTAATTCTTATAAACCCCTGTATTTATGGCCTTCCTAAAATACAAAAATCTAATACCTCTATCCATCCCGTTGTATCCTTTGCCAATACCCCAGTTTTTAGGATTATCCAACAGCTAAACACTTTTTTCAGAAATCATCTAAACATTAACCCTGAATACACGAATACAGGAACCGTTTCAGACACCCCATGCTTCTTAGTTACCTCAACTGACTGCATCCTTTTATACTTTGACGTCACATATTTATTTCTAAGTATCCAGTCAGATGAATGCGTTACTCTAATAGATGACTTTCTCCTTTCCTCTAATTTACCTACAGCGCGACTATAAACACTATTACTTCCCTCTTTAACCTTTTCACCCAACAAAAATTTTAAATTCGACCATTATATTTCCAGTCGTAAAAGTGATCTTGCCATGAATGCAACCTTTCTCCCCTTCTTGCTGAATTTTTATGAATAGTTTTAATTCTCGTATTTTCCAAAATCAACCTTCTAAGAATGAAGTTCTTTTTTTCGGAACGCTATATTGACGACATTTTGGCCATTTTTCAGTACTTCCATTCAAGCTTTAGATTACCCGGTTTGGTGAAATTTCCTTCACTCTACTATTAATTTTACTATTGAATTGGAGTCCTTGCTAAAGGCTAACAACCTTTACAACTAATCAACTCTGGTATGAAACGCCGCTAGCGACCTATAGTTCTGCGGGACTTTAAAGGTGATGAAGATGATTAAATTGGAGTCAAATAATAACCTACCTTTTCTAGACCTTTCAAAAACACGTTCAGACAATTCCCTTTCTTTCGACATGTATAAAAAGCCCATCCCCACTGACCTTGTGGTCCCTTTTTCTACTCATAATCCCCTTTCTCACAAACTAGCTTCATTTCCTCTTTATTCAAACCACTCCTTCTCGTTCCGCTTTCTTAAATTACTTTTAGATCCTCGTTCCTTTATTTTTTTAGTATCTAATAGAGGCAAACGTTCTCTCCCTCCTTCCAACTTTCTCCCATTACCACCAAATAATTTCTACCCCAACAATACCATTGTTCCATACCGTTCCTTCCTTACGTTAGTCTTTTTTCTTAATATTAAAAAACATTTTAAATACATTTGTAGTTTTTTATTGTTAATTAGATTTAAGCATTGTAATCTTGCATAATCAAACGTGTGCGACTTCGACCCTGTGCTGTGAGCAAATTGCAAAGCTTGATTTCGAGTGTGCAGCGATAAACGCAACGCCAGAGCATGTTCGCAGGATGAGGGGTTTCATTTAAGCATCGTTCGCTGGGATTTTCAAGTTAAGCCTCAGTCGTTTGCGTGCCCCGTAAAAGGGCGCAAGTTGAAGAACGACTCCAGTGTATTGTGCGAGGTCGCCCTAAATCGATATACATAGAAGCGTAGAAAGAAGCCTTGAAGTAAATAAGTACATAAGTTTAAAATGCAGCAAACCAGCCAACAAAAATTCCTTCGTGCGCCGGTGAGTACACAATTTACGATGCAGTCAAGTATATTCGTCATGCCCATTGTGAAGTGGTGACGTCAGTAGTTATTGCGGTACCTGCTAACAACCAGGCGTTCCCCGCATCATGTCATCCAAGGTTTGGAACAAATTGTGCCTGCTTTTAATGCAGACTAACGAGAACAGAGTCGACTTTAACCAGGACCGTCTTTAGGCAATGTTAACAGCCTTTGCCCTTTTAAGGACTATTATTGGATAAGATGGAACAATACAATAAATAGATAGATGCCCTGATACGGGAAAAAAATCGCGGTAAACCACAGATGCGCTAAGTTGATGATATCAAAAGAACAGCAGAGGATAGAAACCAATGGAAAATTTTAGAAAAAAGCCTATATCCAAAGTTGGAATACAAGAGGCTAAAATAGAAGCGAGAGATTGCGGAGGTATTTCAATGTTTTAAGTATGTTTGATATACGTTTAACGTACATGCTAAATCGCACGTAGGTGGTTCTAGGAACTAATCCCATTATCATTGCGTTTTCTTGTGATTTTACATGTGTTTTCAAGTCAATATAAGTGTGTAGACAATTGACTTTACTTCTGCGTTGTTTGAAGTCAGTTTCAGCCCGAGAACACTAATGGAATGAACCAACTTCTCGGTTTTTGCCAAACAGTGATCGTTCGCAACCACTAATGGGGTACTATAGAGTGTATGGTTCACTGAGCTAAAAAGGTAAACAAAAAACAAAACAATTATTAAAATACTAAGGCGTACGAAACGTCTTATTTAAATGTAACTTCCCAATGTGAGGAGCTACTACATGTCTTGTTACAGTTTTGTTGTAAACTTTTTCGAATAGGTACAATGAGCTCTCTTACAATATTAATTTCAGTAGTATCTGTACACCGCTCAGTTAAGTAACCAAAACAGTTATATCGATGACTTTATCCAATGCGATCGTCCAATCGTGAAAAAATGTGTACAGAAGTATTTGCTAGTTGAGTTCTACGTCTCTTTAGTCCAGAACATGTCGATGTCACACTGATGACTCAAGGGTGTGACACGGTTTGAAAGAAACAATTTCTGCACTACCCTACGGTAACACTAGACCACATGCCATTTCGACCCAAAAAGAACTGAACTTGACTTTTGGACCATTGAATGAAGCACTATAGTAGAAATGAGATTTGGAGACGACGACCAGGTGAAACTTTTTGTACAAAATAGGCTAGGCAATCAGTTAAAAGTATATGATTAAACAAGAATCAATCATGACAAAGCTAGGTAAAAGACACTTCAACTGGCATGGTGGCATAGTCAGAATGGATCTAGAGAGAATAGTGAGAAGGGCGATCGAGATAGGAACAGAGGCAGACCGAAGAAAATCTGGATGGAAAGGTTGGAAGAAGTGAAGAAATTTTGGCACAAGACCGGAATAAGTGGAAGAGATGGATAATGGAAACGGGTAATATAGAACTCAATCCGACGCCATATAAGGACAAAAGAATTTACAACGAAGAACAATATTTTAAAGGTATTATGAAATTGCTAAACAGACATAAATGCATCGAATTAGAAAAAGAATGTGTCGTACATTAGGAGTACCATTTTCCATACTGTTAAAATTAAGTCAGAGTTTCATTTTCCAAATACTGCGTTTCCCCAACCTACCTGTCGATAGAAGTCGTCTCAAATGTGGATGATCTCATGGAAAAGATCACGGTAGGCGGCACTATGCAGTATGCACATGTGCCATATCTGCACGGAGATATAATTGATTGAAAGTAAGTCCGCGAAAGTAAGCAGTAACAAGCTAACAATGTCCTCACGACGGAGGGGCGTGACACACGAGCATATTCGATTCTTATAATTGATTTCAAAATGGCATTGCCTTTCCGACGTCCACAAAAGAAATACATATTCATTAGGTTGGGTAACGCCGGATTTGATGAACAGATTAGCCGCTGAAAGCAAACAATGTCGGGCACTGGACCACGTAAATGCACTTGCTCGATTGCTGTGATGAAACTCCTGGTTAAATCGGTGCAGTGGTAGATCTGATATGTAGATAGCTCCGGGAGAACGGCCGAGTATTGTGAAAATTACGCAATGCTGTAATTGAAAACAACTGGCTGGGCGAAAAGCGCGAGATAAGGACGATTATGTCGTGGGAAGGCCCACGTGTAAAAATATAACGCAAGAAAATGAAGAGACGAAAAATAGGACAGTCATTTATGTCGTAACATAAATAGATAATGAAACACCAAACCTGTACATTCAGACTGGGCTGTATACAAAGAACACTTACAAGGTGAAAATTTCGAAATTGCACAACGATAATTGACTGCCCTTCGTAAACTTTGTTAACTTACGGCAAGTAGGAGGGAGGATTTGGATACAAAACGACAGAGGGTGTTTCCAGAAGGTAGAAATATTAGATTAATAGTTCAACGAATTGCATTACATCTAAAATTATTATTAATTAAATTTATACAACTTGGAAATTTCGTATTAACATAATACAATTTGGAAAATAGGAAAAATGTGTAATACAAATTTGGCATATTCTTAACATTCTGGCTTAAAAACAGATCATCAAACTTTTATTTTAAATAGTTTCCAATCTTAGATGCAAGAAACGGTTTCTTATTACTTCAGATTTTACCACAAAAAATGGAATCTTAGTAATACATATACGATTATATACGTAAATCACTGACTTAAAAATATATATTGCTTTCATAATCCCAAAAATCATTATCATTGCTTTGCATAATACAACAATCGGCATTATTTATTGGGCATTCTTCAATAATTTAATGGCCTAAAAAACAATATAAAACCAATGAGCTTAAAATCTTGATTTACATCAACAAGTGAAGTAAACTCAGTCGTATATTGTTTTTTCGTAGATTCAAGCGCCTAAACAAGAGGTTAATTTTAATGAATCTGCAACCAGAGAAGAACTACGTCTAGCACTTATAAACCAAGTAGCTATTCACTAAAGATTGTTTTGAACATGTATTTAATCAAATTTCTAAAATTTTAACAATTCTGAATCTTCAAAATGGATAAAAAATTGGATACATGTTTATTAACAATTTCGACTCTTCTGTAACATTCCAAAATATATCACACTAATTATCAAACATCCTGTATATAGCACACATTTAAAAGTAAAAACGTATCATTGGGCGTTTAGCACGATCAACGAAGAAAACCCATAAAATCTTCAACACCTTGAGAAACGACCGATATTTCCACACTATCAATTTCCACAAGTGGGTCAACGATCTCCAGCTCCAATAAAGCCATCAAAACAAACCGAAGCCCACTCGAGTGAATTAATTGCCGTAAAAGTTGCACAATACCATCAACCTCCCATAAACACGCCGAGGTCAGCAGGTGCCGCCAATTTTCGAAATTTTGCTACCACGAGGGACCCAGCGCTGGTGCGCTGCCAGCACCATGAAGGCGTTCTCGCCCAAGCGGCCGCTTATCAGATACATTGTGTATTGTGGCCATAAAATAGTCAATTTACAGTGAGTTGTGATTACCGGCGAGTGTGTGGTCCGAGATTGCATGGTAATGGATACGGGAGAAATTGCAGTGCACAAGTGCACCATTATGGGCGGATTCACTTTTAATCTGTCTAACGATCCGGGCTGTAATTAGATTAGCACTACGCACAAGCGGTTACTAGATCGCTTACCTGGCAGGTTGATGCCGGACATCAACAGCTTTTCGGGGATGTCGGTTATCCGCTTCGGGGTCACCAACTCCGGACACCTCTTTCCTGACAGACCTGGAAGTAAAACAACGATCAGTCTCTGGGAGCAGCTTTTAGTTTTAGTTTGACTATTTAGGTCTCTTATACTTATACTTATACAAAGGAACCGTGAGGCTTTGACAGCAGATTAAAGTTTTAGTTTGATTTTCTAGGTCCCTATACTTATAGAAGATTCTAGAGTTCAAAACAAATGTAGCTAACCAGAACGAGTTTTTTAATTGTCAACTGTTTCCACCTGGATGCAAAGCAACCATGAGGCTTTGACAGCAACTTTTAGTTTTAATTTGATTTTCTATGGCTCTATAATTAACTTACAGAATATTATATAGTTTAAAATAATGTATCTAACCAGAACGAGTTTTTTGATTGCCAACTATTTCCAGTTGGATGCAAAGGAACCGTGAGGCTTTGACAGCAGATTAAAGTTTTAGTTTGATTTTCTAGGTCCCTATACTTATAGAAGATTCTAGAGTTCAAAACAAATGTAACTAACCACGAGTTTTTTAATTGCCAACTGTTTCTACCTGGATGCAAAGGAACCATGAGGCTTTGACAGCAGCTTTTAGTTTTAGTTTGATTTTCTAGGGCTCTATACTTAACTTACAGAATATTCTATAGTTTAAACGATATTTTTAATTGCAAACTGTTTCCAGCTGGATGCACAAGAATCATGAATTTTTAACAAAAGCTATTAGTTTTTGATTTTCTAGCTCTCTGTACTTACAGAAGATTCTACAGTTCAGAACAAATGTATCTTACCAGAAGAATTTTTTAATTGCGAAGAGCTGTCCCACTTGGATGCAAAAGAACCATGCATTTTTGACAGCACCTTTTAATTTAGTTTAATTTTCTAGGTCTCTGTACTCAACTTCTAGAATATTCTATAGTGTAAAATAATGTATCTAACCAAAACGTGTTTTTAATTGTCAATTGTTTCCACCTTGTTGCAAAAGAAACCTGATTTTTTGACAGCAGCTTCTAGTTTTAGTTTGATTTTCTAGGTTTCTATACTTATGGAAGACTCTACAGTTCAAACCAAATGTATCTAACCAGAACGAGGTTTGTTATTGCCAACTGTTTCCAATTTGATGCAAAAGAATCATGAATTTCTGACAGCAGCTTTTAGTTTTAATTTGCTTTTCTAGATCTCTATACGTATAGAACACTCTACAGCTCAAAACAAATGTATCTAACCAGAACGAGTTTTGTTATTGCCAATTATTTCCACATGCATGCAAAAGAACCACGGGTTTTTGACAGCAACTTAGTTTTAATTTGATCTTCTAGGTCTCTATACTTATAGAAGACTCTACCGTTCAAAACAGATGTATCTAACCAAAACGAGTTTTGTAATTGACAATTGTTTCCACACGGATGCAAAGGAACCATAATTTTTTGAAAGCAGCTTTAAGTTTTATTTGATTTTGTAGGTCTCTATACGTATAGAAGACTCTACAGTTCAAAACAAATGTATCTAACCAGAACGAGTTTTGTTCTTGGCAATTGTTTCCACATGCATGCAAAAGAACCACGAATTTTTAGCATCAGCTTTTAGTTTTAGTTTGATTTTCTAGGTCTCTATACTTATAGAAGACTCTACAGTTCAAAAAAATGTATCTAACCAAAACGAGTTTTGTAATTGCCAATTGTTTCCACATGGATGCAAAGGAACCATAATTTTTTGAAAGCAGCTTTAAGTTTTATTTGATTTTCTAGGTCTCTATACGTATAGAAGACTCTACAGTTGAAAACAAATCTATCTAACGACAGCGAGCTTTGTTATTGCCAATTATTTCCACATGTATGCAAAGGAACCATAATTTTTTGACGGCAGCTTTAAGTTTTATTTGATTTTCTAGGTCTATACGTATAGAAGACTCTACAGTTCAAAACAAATGTATCTAACCAGAACGAGTTTTGTTATTGCCAATTGTTTCCACATGCATGCAAAAGAACCAGGAATTTTTGGCAGCAGATTTTAGTTTTAGTTTGATTTTCTAGGTCTCTATACTTATAGAAGACAGTCCAAAACAAATGTATCCAACCAAAACAAATTTTGTTATTGCCAATTGTTTCCACATGGATGCAAAAAAACCATAATTTTTTGAAAGCAGCTTTAAGTTTTATTTGGTTTTCTAGGTTTCTATACGTATAGAAGACTCTACAGTTGAAAACAAATCTATCTAACCACAACGAGCTTTGTTATTGCCAATTGTTTCCACATGCATACAAAAAAAAACACGAATTTTTGACAGCAGCTTTTAGTTTTAGTTTGATTTTCTAGGTCTCTATCCTTATAGAAGAGTCTACAGTCCAAAACAAATGTATCTACCCAAAACGAGTTTTGTAATTGCCAATTGTTTCCACATGGATGCAAAGGAACCATAATTTTTGGAAAGCAGCTTTAAGTTTTATTTGATTTTCTAGGTCTCTATACGTATAGAAGACTCTACAGTTGAAAACAAATCTATCTAACCACAACGAGCTTTGTTATTGCCAATTGTTTCCACATGCATGCAAAAGAACCAGGAATTTTTGGCAGCAGATTTTAGTTTTAGTTTGATTTTCTAGGTCTCTATACTTATAGAAGACAGTCCAAAACAAATGTATCCAACCAAAACAAATTTTGTTATTGCCAATTGTTTCCACATGGATGCAAAAAAACCATAATTTTTTGAAAGCAGCTTTAAGTTTTATTTAGTTTTCTAGGTTTCTATACGTATAGAAGACTCTACAGTTGAAAACAAATCTATCTAACCACAACGAGCTTTGTTATTGCCAATTGTTTCCACATGCATACAAAAAAAAACACGAATTTTTGACAGCAGCTTTTAGTTTTAGTTTGATTTTCTAGGTCTCTATCCTTATAGACGAGTCTACAGTCCAAAACAAATGTATCTACCCAAAACGAGTTTTGTAATTGCCAATTGTTTCCACATGGATGCAAAGGAACCATAATTTTTGGAAAGCAGCTTTAAGTTTTATTTGATTTTCTAGGTCTCTATACGTATAGAAGACTCTACAGTTGAAAACAAATCTATCTAACCACAACGAGCTTTGTTATTGCCAATTGTTTCCACATGCATACAAAAAAAACACGAATTTTTGACAGCAGCTTTTAGTTTTAGTTTGATTTTCTAGGTCTCTATCCTTATAGAAGAGTCTACAGTCAAAAACAAATGTATCTAACCAAAACGAATTTTGTAATTGCTAATTGTTTCCACATGGATGCAAAGGAACCATAATTTTTTGAAATCAGCTTTAAGTTTTATTTGATTTTCTAGGTCTCTATAGGTATAGAAGACTCTACAGTCCAAAACAAATGTATCTAACCAAAACAAGTTTTGCTATTGCCAACTGTTTCCACCTGGATGCGGAAGAACCATGAATTCTTGACAGCAGCGTTACGTCTCTATACTTATAGACCACTCTGTAGTTCAAAGCAGGTGATACCTAACCAAAAAGCGCATATGCGTTATAAGAATCTATAACTAGTTTTTTAATTGCCATCTGGAAGCAAAAGAACCATGAGTCTTTAATTCTTAGAGTTTTGAAGATAGACTTCACTTGTTCTTATATTTTTTTAAATTCCGATATACCGTCTAACTTGCTATAGAAAATCTTGATCGACGATTCACACACGTAAAAATCGTTATTGATAAAATAGGGTGCCTGAACGTCTTTAATTCTGTAACATTTTTCTAATATTTCTTTGTTTAAAAAAAACTTAAAATCGTAAAAGAGCACGCAGAAGCTTAATAAAATTTCTACATCACTTTCAAAGACTTGCCGTTCTTCACACAGGACCGCAGCATATGCATTCCATTAATTCCGTGACAAAAGATAATATGTGGCGCAACATATACGGCAACAAATTTATAAATTTCCGATAGTCTGCCAACTAGAACAATAATGGTCGCAAATAACAATGGGGCGAACCTATTGCAATTAAAATCAATCGGTTTCATAACGCCGCATTGTAATTCGGAGCAGCCGCACACTTTCGCAATTTTTATGAAACAAAACAAATTATAGAATTCAATGTGTTCATTCCGCCCGATTTGCCTCGCTTTGAGCAAGAGTCTAATCACTCTAAAAATTGGCAACTGGACACGTAACCGCCAATTAACTGCCGTATTAGCACCGAAATAGCCTCCATAAAAATAATTTTCGGAGAGGAAATTCGGAAACGGAGCTCCGATGGCTAACAGCTGGCTGAGTTTGGAGAAATATATTGGCTGTAGTTGTCGGTTTGATGTCGGCGTAACGATAGTCGCACCATCTTTATTTTTAATGAGCCAAGCCTGTCATAACAAATTCCACACTTTTAATATACTGCGCTTCATCTGCATATTTAAGTGTTAATTCCAGCGATTCCGATTTTACGGTAGCAATAATCTGTGTGGCGAACTGGTTTGCCAGATCAGGAATTTATGGCTGCAGCAGTCTGCACACCATTCGTTAATATCAAGCAGGCACAGGGAATTGCAAAAATACTAGATCTCAAGCAATCATTAATTCCATTTTAATATTTTCAAATCTAGTTCCCCGTGATTGTTGATGTTCAAATGCTGTAGTCTGATAGCACCAAAATACGTTCCTAGTTCAAATGTGGATGACTTAAAGAAGGAACAAAAATAAGATTGTTGAATACCTTGAATGAAGGATGTGACACCAAAAAAACCGTTCTATTTTGAAGGTGGAAGTATTGATTAGAATATTGTTGAACTACGATAATCAGGAAGACACATTATTCTAGCTTAAGGGACATCAGGACACTGTTTATATTACATTTGAAACACGACATTCCAAAGAAGTCGTCCTATCATGAAAGTGGTTGAGAATGATGTATTTGAAATATTTGAATGTCACTTACTCGCCTGAGAGACCAAGAGACTTTCTATATCCAAATTTAAAAGGGTACTGAAAGAGGGACAAATACAGATGGTTATAAGTTGATCAGAGTTGGGTGAAGAGTGTTACATGAAACTGCCGTCCTATTTTGAAGATGGACGGTTTTGAATAGAAGATTTTTCAACAACAATAACTAGGAAGATGCCTTACTGTAGCTTAGCAACAAGAGGACGTTCCATTCAAGTCGTCTTAGCATGAAAGTGGTTGAGAATGATGTATTTGAAATATTTGAATGTCAGACTTATTCCCCTGAGAGCATAAACAGACCTTCTGTATCCAAATTTAAAAGAGCACTTAAAGAGAGGAAACTGAAGATGATTGTTAGTTGATGGGGGCTTGGGTGAAAAGTGTGACATGAAACTACCGTCCTATTTTGAAGATGGACGGTTTTGAATAAAAGATTTTTCAACAACGATAACTAGGAAGATGCCTTACTCTAGCTTAGAAACAAGAAGACGTTCCATAAAAGTTGTCCCGTCATGAAAGCCATTGAGGATATTGAACTTGAAACATTTGATGGCTGGCAAAGCGCATTTGTAGTCGGCAGGTAGTGGGTTCGAGTCCCACACCCGGACATCGCTTACATCGTACGCTCTCCGGGAACCATGCTAACGCCTTTGGTGGCCGTCACCCCTCCAGCAGGGCATTCCTCCCTAATTCAAGAGGTTAGGTTAGCCACCTACCCCAGTCGCGGCCGAAGATGCCTTATGAAACCACACTTGGTGTGGTTAGTCCCAGGTTCTTAGCCTACATTAAGAGGAAGAAGTAATTAAGTACGGCATTTAAGACAAAAACCTTTTAAAACTATTGCAGGTTAGATAACTTTTTGAAAGAAGAGTGCAAGAACAGGAAGCTACCGTCATGCGTTGCTTAGATTTTTCAACGGTGATAACCAGGAAGTAAACTTCTGCTGCCTTTTGGGTTAACAAACACTACTGTAGATTTTTTTGTTAAAAATGACAAATGTAACTTGACTATAAGACTGAAAATCTCTTCTAAAAAACGGTGTGACATAAAACTACAGTACCATTTCGAAGATGGAATATTTTACTTACAAGGTTTTGAGCATAATAAGAACATCGCCTTATGCTGGCTTTGTTTTCAATCCCCAGAGCAGGCTGTTATTACATTAATATGACTTTTGTGTTTGTAGAAGGGTGAATCAGAGAGTAATTTAATACAAAAACATCTGCTAACTTAGAAAATGATTGACGCGCAACCCGATATCGGGGTTCGTATCGAGGCGTGTGGCGCAACATAACAAGCAATTAAACGTGTTGGCAAATGCAGCTGTACCACTACAATGTACTGAAAAAACTAGTACATTGTAAACTAAACCAAAGCCCCGTTTCTTAGCAGCGCTTGAGTCGCTCTAGCGCCCTTTGTTCGGCATGAATTCGAACGGAAAATTATTAGTTATGGGCATTTTCAGGCTGAATGCACCTGCATTCTGATGTTTACACTTCCTCGAGTACTGCAAGCGGCACCGGCACAATGCATACGTGCCCTACGCGGTTTTTTGCGACACAATGGCGGAGCTGTGTGCAAACTTTGTTTTGTGATTTTATATAAAGTCATTGCGGGTTCAGCGCACCCATAAACCGACAAAGCCTGAATGGGGGCACCTACCTACGTCTGAAAACGCCAAATTAGGAAGAATGCGTAGCCAAATTCTGACATGATATAAAGAATTGCGAGTTTAAAGAGGCAATTTGGAAGATGCTATCGCAGTGAAGAGAACAAGTTTGCAATTTGGCTGTGTTGTCCGTTTCGTCTAAATTACGGGCCACACGTGAAAATCTCCAGATAAAGAACGTGCAAGTTCCATAATGCTCCATCAAGCATTCTAAGAACGCTAGATGGGTTAGATGAAGTTAGATAAGAAACTGTTTGGCCTAAACGAACAGATCAGACAGATTACAAGCCATTTTATTTTGTCAATTCAACTTTAAAACAGAGAACTAGAAAACTCGGCACAAGTCTCAAATTTTCTAAGTCGAAGCATCAACTTTGCAACTACAACTTTCGATCTTATACGTCACAATTTCCAGTCTAGTCAAGTACCGCTTGTTTTCACAAACATCAGCTGTTGTTATTCTGGTTTCATGCGGCTTTGAAATTAATAATAGAGAAAATAGGGAAAATGAGCTACCTAGCATACAATAGAACAAAACACATTTAGAGAAATATTTCTCGACAGTATAGGCAACCCACACTACAACCGATCGCCGGCACCGCCTTAATCAACAGGTAATAATTCCAGACAACTTGTTTATGATCATCTGCTTGTGTTCAAGAATATCAGCTATTGCTATGTAGTTTTGCAGTTGAAAAAAGCGTCTGACCAAATGAGCTAAACAGCATTTAATGTATAGATAATAAAACCCATTTTTCAGATACTAAATTTCCTGGCAGTATAGACAACCCACACTACAATCTATCGCCGGCGCCGCACCGCCTTAATCCACACATAAAAATTTCAAACAACTTCTTAAGCAACCGACATGTAATTACGTCCAAATGTCAGCGTAGGGCCTCAAATCCGTCGGCGAAGCTCCAGCTGTCAGGAAGAATCCCGCTGACGTACGAAACCGAAAGCAAGTCCATCGAAGTACCGTTTACCGCTTCCAAGGCGCACGCGAGCGGGATGTCGCAAGAGCGACTGCGGCGTGAAGAATCGCCGGACCGAAAGTAAAATTAGATTCGAGGCGCACGAAAATGAACTTCAGGAAAGGTCCTGCGGCCCTAAGGAAACATTTGCACAATGGCTGCTGCACCCAGGCGTGGGAAACCGGGTGGGATCGCCGAAACGGTTTAGTCAATGGAACAGCTGATTTCCGCCCAGGTCGGAGAGGTTCGGCCGGGTCAACATCCGTTCGAACGGGAATTGGCGGCTATCGCTGACAGGACAATGTAAACAAATTAAACCATTACACCCGGTTGCGCAGAAGTCTTGTTCGGAATTCCTCAGATCGGGATCGAATGTGTCGGCATCCATCAAGGCTTTCTTTTCGACGTCGCCTAACGAATCGCCGCGTTTCAATTAATTTACGCCTTGTACTACACGTGTAGCAGTTCCTTTCAGTTATCGCGAATGCCCTGGCTGAAATATTAAGACGCTTCTATTCTAGGGTACTTAACGTTTTCTTGGGAAAATGCTGTTTTGTAACTGGCTGAACATCTATCGTAGTTGCACTTCCTGCTTTGTCCAGTAGTAACGATGAGGATATTAACACAAATTGATACAACATGCCACATACTAAAACCATATTTATCAGCCCGCATTAGCCATCGAGTATGAGTATAGTTCAACAAAACTTGTTTACACGACAAAACGTTGCCTCGTGATTTTTGGTTAGTAGTAATCTTAATGTCAATTCTTTTGTCTCTTCCGTTACTTCAGAGGCTTGTTCCTAACAACCACTAAACTACTAGGATTTGTTAATCAACTGCATAATATAACTTGTTGCTACTAGACATTTATGCTTAAACCATACAATTTCTAGTCTTTTAGCTCTCAATGTGTTTACATATTGTATCGTCCACATTACTCCCTGATCTAGCACCTTGTGGCTTTTTCTATATCCTAAGCTGACAATCGATTAGATTAAAAATGTTGTGTATTATCTCTCGACGTTAATTCATTGTTTTTTTGTTGATAACAAAAGTAGATGCATTAGTGAATGTATTCAAACAGCATCAAAATCATGTGTATAGTAATTTAATACGTTACGCACATACTGGCGCTTAGCTCTCACCCTTAATTGTTGGATATGATGTTCAAAACCATTCCAATAAAAGCACTTTAATTGGTGTTTCTACTCCAAGTGTTGCAAAATCATGGGGATGGTTAATAATTATATTATATATTAAATACACATAAAAGCCGCATCTCACCGTTAATTTGTGGATATAATATTTTCAGCCATTTCAGTTGGGGTAGTTACATTTGTGCCTTTATTATGTATACTTTATACCCATTTAGTCTTAAAATGTTAGTATATTACATGCACACCAGTCAGTGGCTGTTTCAACAAAAGTACCTGAATTAGTATATGTATTCACACTTCTTCAAAATCGTGTGTATAGTAATTCAATACGTTACACACCACCAGACTCTAGCTCCCATCGTTAATTGTTGGATATGTTCTAGCAAACCGTCCCAGTAAAGCAGTTCAATTGCGGTTTCTATGTCAGGCGTTTCAAAATCATGTAGAAGGTCAGTAATTCAATATATTAAATACACATAAGAAGCTGTCTCTCACCGTTAATTTGATGTGATATTTATAACCATTCCAATTGAGTTAGTTGAATTTGAACGCTTATATTATATATTTAGCTACTCTCAGGCAACATTGCCTTCAAATTTTAGTATATTACATGCACACCATTTACTGTCTCTAGCCGTTAAGTCTTTGTTGTGTTGTTTATAACAAAAGTGCCTAAATTCGTGTATTACGCAAACTGCATCAAGATCGTATGTATAGTAATTCAATACGTTACATACCTAACAGAGTGTAGTTCTTTCTGTTAATTGTTGAATATAGTGTTAATAAAAACCATTCCAATAACAGCTCTTTAATTGGTGTTTCTATTCCGAGCGTTCAAAATCATGTCCATACACAGTCATTCAATTTATTAAATACACATAAGAAGCGGTCTCTCGCCGTTAATTTGTGGATGTGGTATTTATAACCATTACAGTTGAGGTAGATGACTTTGTGCCTGTATTATATATACCCGAAGACCAGGTTGCCTTACAATCTCAATATATTAAATTCACAGCAGCGGCATTCTCCCTCCGTTAAGTCATTGTTGTGTCGTTGATATCCAAAGTACCTGAATTAGTGTATGTATAAACTGGATCAAAATCGTATGTATAGTAATGCAATTCGTTGGATACAAACAAGAGCCTAAACCTCACCGTTAATTTTTGTATATTTTGTTGAACACCATTCCAATCGAAGCACTTCAATTAGTATTTCTATTCAAAGCTTTTCAAAATGATATCGATTGTTAGTAATACAGTATATTAAATTCACAAAGAAGCTGTCTCCCACCGTTAACGTGTGGATGTGATATTTATAACCATTCCAGTTAACGTAGTTGAATTTGTGCCTGAACTATATCTACTCTAAGGCAACATTGCATGCATACCAGTAAGAGTCTCTCGCCATTAATTCATTGTTGTATTGATAACTAAAGTACCTGAATTAGCTATGTATGAACTGCATCAAAATCGTATGTGTAGTAATGCAATGCGTTGGATACATACAAGAGCCTAAACCTCACCGTTAATTGTTGTATGTGTTGTTGAAATCCATTCCAATCAAAGCACTTCAGTAGGTATTCCTATTCAAAGAGTTTCAAAATTTTATCGATGGTTAGTAATATAGTATTTTAAATACACATAAGAAGCCGTCTCCCACCGTTAATTTGTGAATGTGATATTTCTAACCATTCCAGTTGACGTAGGTAGCTGAATTTGTGCCTGAACTATATCTACTCTAAGACCACATTGCCTTCACATTTTTAGTATCTACATTACATGCACACCAGTGTCAGTCTCTCGCCGTTAAGTCATTGTAGTGTTGTTGATAATTAAAGTACCTCGATTATTATATGTGTGGTCTGCATCAAAATCGTATGTACAGTAATGCAATGCGTTTGATACGTACAACAGCCTAGACTTCACCGTTAATTGTTGTATATGTTGTTGAAAACCATTCCAATCGAAGTGCTTTAATTGGCATTTCAAAATTATATCGATGGTTAGTAGTATAGTATTTTAAATACACATAAGAAGCTGTCTCTCATCGATAATTTGTGGATGTGATATTTACAACCATTCCAGTTAACGTAGTTAAATTTGTGTCTGCGCTATATCTACTTTAAGGCCACATTTTATTCACATCTTAGTACCTACATTACATGTACACTAGTGGCAGTCTCTCGCCGTTAATTCATTGTTATGTTGTTGATAACTAAAATAGAATTAGTAAATATACGAACTGCATCAAAATCGCATGTATAGTAATGCAATACGTTCGATACATACAAGAGCCTAGACATTACCGTTAATTGTTGTATATATTGTTGCAATCCATTCCAATCAAAGCACTTCAATTGGTATTTCTATTTAAAGAGTTTCAAAATTATATCGATGATTAGTGATGTAGTATATTAAATACACATAGGAAGCTGTCTCCCACCGTTAATTTGTGGATGTGATTTTTATAACCATTCCAGTTGACATAGTTGTATTTGTGCCTGAACTATATCTACTCTAAAGCCACATTTTCTTCACATCTTTGTACTTACATTGCATGCAAACCAGTGGAAGTCTCTCGCCGTTAATTCATTCTTGTGTTGTTGATAACCAAAGTACTTGAATTAAGTGTGTATGAAATGCATCAAAATCGTATGTATAGTAATTCCACGCGTTGGATACATACAAGAGCCTAGACATTAAAATTAATTGTTGTATATGTTGTTGATCAATTGGTATTTCTATTCAAAGAGTTTCAAAATTATATCGATAGTTAGTAATATAGTATATTAGATACACAACGAAGCTTTCTCCCACCGTTAATTTGTGGATGTGATATTTATAACCATTCCAGTTGACGTAGTTGAATTTGTGCCTCAACTATATCTACTGTAAGACTAAAGTTTCTTCACATTTTAGTATAAGTATATGTTACGGTTAATTTGATTAATTGAAAATTATTAATAATTCCCTGAAAACTATTAATAATTACCGGCAATTATTAATACTAACCAACCGGTTATTATTAATATTTACCGGTAATTATTAATAATTCACGCATTTATTACTCTGACCGTAACATATATATTACATCTACATCAGTGGCGATATCTCGCCGTTAATTCATTACTGTATTGTTGATAACCAAAATACCTCAATTAGTGTATGTATTTAAACTGCATCAAAATAATCTGTATAGTAGATCATTTTCTTATATTTATACAAGAACCAAGCTCTTACCGTTAATTGATGGATGTGTTTAAAAACCATTACACTGGAAGTACTTCAATCGGTGTTTCTATTCCAAGCGTCTCAAAATCATGTAACTATTTATAACCGTTCAAATTGAGGCAGTTGAATTTGCACCTGTATTATATATAGGTACTCTTCAGATCATATTGTCTTCAAATTTTAACGTATTAGATACACGCCACTGGCTGTCTCGAGCTGTTAATTCATGATTATTATGGTTATAATTATTTACAAAGCACTCGAATTTGAGTATGTAGTTAAGCTGTATCAAAATCTTGCAAGAACCTGGCTCTCACCGTTAATCTATGACTCTGTTATTGGAAACCATTTCAATAGAAGCACTTGAATTGGTGCTTGTATACCAAACATAAAGTTGTATGGATGGTTATTAATTCGATATGTTATATAAAAAAGTGGCTGTCGCTCACCTTTAATTCGAGTAACTATGTTGTTAAAGTACTTGGAGTGTTCTGTACACTTCAAAATCAAACTGGTGGACAGTTTCGTACATTGTATAAATATATGCAGTGGATAGATATATTGTCGATAAACATGAGTTGATAAAATTACTAACAACCACTTCGATTAAGAGACTTTCGTTTGTGTCTCAACATCATGTTGATAATCAATAGATTAATACATTATGTCCATAGAAATAGCTTTCGCACAGCGCTAATTCCTGAATATGTTGTACTTGGATATCTGTACGTGATTTGTACGTATCTCATATGGCTGGTTTACTAGATAATATAGGAACGCCGCTACTGGCAATATAATTTGTTTAAATGAGGACAGCAATTTAGACCTAGTGAGAATATGGTGCATTTATACCCAGAGGGATTTATACCCAATGAGAACTGTACTGGTAATATTATTTGAGCGGTACAGTAATTTATATATAGCAAGTGAAGCCTGCATTTAAACGTAGTGCAATTTTGGAATTTATACAGCATGAAGCGTAGTACGTCTATAATAACTTTGTAATTGTCACATAGTTTTCTTTAAAAATTAAGTTTAACTCCAGGATGTCTATTAATCACATATGATTCAAATCAGAGCTTACAGTTTATTAAAATTGCCTTAATTTTATTCCCATTTAACTTTTGAAACCGAATGGATACCTCGTATATGGCTTTTAACAAGCTACGCATTGCCGAGATTCTAGCCGAACCTCGTGTATTGTGTATTTTTGACACCCACTCTTGACTTCTCAGCCAATTTCTGATTCCCACGGATTCGGGGCACAAAAATGCAGGCCCGACCTTAGGGCCAGGCTGCACTCAGCCTGAATGAGCCCTCGAAACGCAGCTTTCGTCGGCGATTGGCTGAAGTGGCCGCCGAGAGTTTGCTTTGGCTTTTCTCCATTCAAATCAATCGAGCTTGCCAATCAAACGGGTTCCTGACTGCAGTAGTTCCAAGTGCACTTGTACTTGTCATATTATTTCTATTAACGTCATGTACGCTCTTATTTGTATTTCTCTCGGAGAAACTGTTTTGAAATGCGACTGCGGCTCGATTTTTGCGTTTGAAATTGATTATATTCTCGCTGTTCGTAAAAGTGAAGAGCGACTTGCTTTTCAATCCCGCGATCGAAATAACGCGTTTGCAATTGAGTGTAAACATAATGTCAATATTATAAGCTTCCTGTAATCATAACGCAACGTACTAATTAGTATCATTCCACCTTTATATGAGTACAACTCGTCGGATGACTATTTTCTAACCGGCTTCATTTACGTTACTGGAAATAATAAAAATTAAGTAGGAGATTATATTATAACTACATGGGTGGTTCAAGTTCAAAGCTTATCTAAAATTACAGAAGTTTTGTTATAAAAATCCAATTATGTTCCATGTTATTTTTATAGTTTTAAAGGCCGAATATCTTAGCACTATTACTGATAAAGTATCTAAGCTATAAATAATTTAAAAGTCCATAAACTGGAAATTACAGATAACGACAAGCGCTAAAAATTAAAAGCTAGCCTTGGCAACAACCGTTAATAATGTTCACACAAGTAACTAAAAAGACAAAGCATAAACTTTATGCAGAATGCAATACTTTTCTTTCCAGTTTTAACTAAAAATTAAAAAATCTCTAAGTGACAATGCCTATTAGTTTATATAAAATCATATAATAGATCTGGATTTATACAATATTTTAAACAAACTGATAAGTTCTTTTCATAAGACGCAATTAAGAGACCGCCTTGAACGATCTAGAAAATTTATTTTGATTGAATTTCTTAACATAAATAAACGACTAAATAAAAAATCTTCCAGATTTGTTATCGATTGGTTATTATTAATTCTCGAAATACCCAGTAACTAAAAAAAGTAGAGCTGTAGGTCAAGATTGATTGATTTGGAAGTGAAAGGGATGTTGATTTATTACGTGTGAGAATAAAATTGTACTTCCATGAAAGTTATGCTACTGATTAGATTTTTTGTTTCAGATTTTCCTTCATAAAGATGGCTCTACACTCTCCAAAGTTCAAAATAAAATGGAAAACGTGGATTTGCTTTTTTTGGAATAAGAGTTCACTTATGCCCTTGAATCCTTAACTTTTATACTTGTTATTTGTTAATAAGTTTTTATATAGATGTAAGGTACTGAACTGCTAACCACCAACATACTTTCGAAACATAAATTAAATAGAAAAATCTAAGTGCTCTAATCAACACAGTTCTCAACTGTATCTTCATTAATTACTGCTATGAGAAAGCTGGGTATAATATATACACTATGTATAGGTACGTTATCTGATTATTTACTTAATTTGGAAGCAGATTCTATATAATAATAAAAATTTATTACTATAGGCACTCAGCACCGCAGTGATTGAGACGGTCGGTAGTTAAATAAGTCTAATTAACGAAATATACCAATTGTATAAAAACACGCCGGTTAAGATAATTTATAAGGAGTATAACTGTTTCAAAGTTACTTAAATGCAATGGTACAGCGTTCATTTACAAGTGGCGAGAATGATGTATAATTCCTATCGTAAGTTGTCGAAAAGCGTACATTTATACCTATCGAGTGGTAATTTGGAATTGATGAAAAAAACGTATATTTATTACACGAAGTGAATGTAATTTATACTTCGTAGAAAAGTCTATATTTACACATACGGATTTGAAAAGCTTGTAGTTATAATTAGCTAAAGGCAATTTATACCTGGTGAAAAAGCGTACACTTGGACATAGCAAAAAGTAATTCATACGTGTGTATATGGACCTAAAGACGAAACCTTACATACTTAACGGGAACGGAATGTAAATAATACTTAGTAAATACAAAAACGGGAATTTATACCCGACGGAGAATACTGTATACGTCGTGGTAAAACTTTCAGTTATACGCAACCGAGTTTACACGTAGTGGTAAGAATAATGTACAGAGCAAATTTTAATGGAAGAAATTTTATACGCAGAAATGCAAATATTTATATCTAACGAATATCTTGTATAATTAGTGAGAAACGTAATTTTACACAACTAGAGGTAATTTATACGTAGTAAAAAGCGGGTATTTAGACGTAACGATGAATAATGTATACTTAGTGGAGAGGAGTATATTTTTAATAGCGATAGATAATTTAACGTAGTACAAAAGCGAGAATTTATACCTAACAAAAAATATTGTACCATTAGTAGAAAATACCATGACCTGATGCAGTCGGAATGTGTATATCTAGAGTTGACTACGAATAATATATACTTAATAGAGAAGAGTACATTTATACACACCGAGCGATAATCTGTACGCAGTACAAGAAATTATTTACAAATTATATAATCAGTTGGAAGCGTGGTGTGAGTATTGGAAGAATAAAACCTCAGGTAATTTACACATTGTAGTAAAGCGTATATTTGTACCTAACTATGAATACTATGTGTTTCAAGCGAAAAAGTGTACTCGTACACGGTGGCAAATAACCTTCACGTAGTACAAAAGCAGTAATTTATACCTTACGAAAAATATTGTGCAATTAGCTGAAAACACGCAAGCAGAGGTAATTTACACTAGTAGAAAAGCGCATATTTGGACCTAACTACGAATAATGTGTACTTAATGAGGAAAAGTATGCACCTAGACAGCGCGAGATAATTTTAATGTAGTATAAAAGCGGGAATTTATACCTAACGAAGAGTACTGCGCAATTAGTTTAAAATACGAAACCATGGCTAATTTACATGTAGTAGACAAGCGAATATATGGACCTAACTACGAATAAAATGTAGTTGAAGAAGAGTATACTCGTACACACTGAGAGATAATTTTAACATGGTACAAAAGCGGTAATTTATACCTGACGAAAAGTATTACGTACTTAGTTAAAAATACGAGATCAGGGCTAATTTACATGTAGTAGACAAGCGAATATTTGGACCTAACTACGAATAAAATGTAGTTAAGGAAGAGTATAATTTTCACGTAGTACAAAAGCGGAAATTTATACCCAACGAAGAGTACTGCGGAAGTAGTTTAAAATACGAAACTATGGCTAATCTACATGTAGTAGAAAAGCGTAATTTGGACCTAACTACGAATAATATGTACTTAATGAGAAAGTGTATTTTTATACCAAACGGGAGATAATTTTGACGAAGTTCAAAGGCTGGAATTTATTCTTAACGAAGGGTATTGTTTAGTTAATTGGAAATACGAAGCCAGAGATTATTTACATGCAGTAAGGAAGCGTATATTTGGACCTAACTCGAAAAATAAATATTCCTCGGGAAGAGTACATTTATACACAGCCAAAGATAATTTATTAATACAAAAACGGGAATTTATACCCAACGAAAAATAGTGTATAAATAGTGAGAAATACACAACCAGAAGTAACTTACACGTAGTAGAAAAGCGTATATTTAGACCTTACTACGAATAATATATACTTAAGGAGAAGTGCAATTATACTCGGCGAGATAAAATTTGTATACATAGTACAAAAGCAACACTCTTGAATAATTAAAGATAAATACACAACCAGAGGTAATTTACACGTAGTATAAAAGCGGAAATTTATATCTAATGGAGAATATTGCACAATTAATGGGAAATTTTTTATTTAAAACACAAAAGAAGTGATTTATACGTTGTAGGAATATACGCTTAACACAAGATAATTATAGGCATATACATATCGCAGAATTATACTCTTACAATGTAACTTATACGCAATAGCGTGCAGCACAATACATACCCAAGGGTAATTTATACATATTGTACGATTTCCACGGAGTATTTGTGCGATGTACCTACAAAAACTCTCCAGTTTGACTTATTCAAGAAATTCTTCGTAACATTAATTTTTGAAAAACCGTACACTTCTTATAAGTTCATAAAAAAACCTACAGGTTCATTACTTGATAAGTTACTGTTCGTGTGCTTATGCTACCGAACATCCACGCTTAGAAATAATAGATTTTGCATTTGTTAAATTTGATGTTAATGAAAAGTTTATAAAAATACCTTTTTTACCCTGTGAATGGGTGTCTAGTTTTACCATTATAGATATTTAAATATTTGTCACAAAAATATAACTCAAATGTCACAGATTGTGGAAAACCTATGTATTTTTCAAATTTTCCATTATTCCATGAAAAATTGTAAAAAACAATTAGAAACAAGATAGTCACCATAATTGTAAAATAAATGTAATTTTTATAATTCTATACACTTTTACCAGCTCAAAAAATATTACCATTATATTTTCAGGTGGAAATTTTTATATCTCTGTAACATGTGCACAGGTTGCTTTGCCCTGAGGATAATTCACACAACCTGTTTCTAGAATGTACTTCTTTGGATTTTAAGGACAATGATTAGAGGTGATTTTATGAACAAAGAAAATAATTGAATTGATGGCAGTTGTAAAAAAATCAACAAGTCATGGCAGATCGTTGCATGAGACAACTCCTACGAATTGTAACAAAATCCCTAAAAACGTCGAACAGGTGGCAAGCAATGTGAGAAACTAAAATCACTCTGCGAAGAGCGGATCCAAGAAGGCGCTCTCCCACGAAGCGAGAACAATAAAAGCTTTTTTGCCGACCGGAACAGCTTTGCGGCGATCTTCAAATTAATTAAAAGCATGTTATTACCGTCCTCTAATCACCCCAATTTTTACGAGATTTTCGAATCAAAGACGCTCAGGACGCGATAGCATCTCGCGAGCGGAAAACGCAATTTAGCGTTGGAGGCTCGGACTTTCCCGTTAATACATCGCCTCTTGTTTCAGTCGCGTAATGAAGAGTTTAGATAATATTTGCGATTTGTTTTGCCTATTAGAATGCTCAACACCTAATACTTAGGAGCTCTAAACACGTTCTGGAAACCGAGATCTTCTCACGGCGAGCTTAGTGCTGCGGGACTGCATCCCGGGGCCGTCTTACATGAAATTATTACGTTTCTCGGTTATTACTTATTGTTTGTAGAAAGTGCACCATTCCGCATGCAATCGCCGATTGGCGCAAACAGCGAAATGAGCAATCGCTTTCCCGCCGCAATTTATCACCGCGCGATCAAGACTCACTGACATATTCAGATTAATCCAGTGTCTTAGAGCAAATCGCCGCTTAGAATAATCCAGCTGTCAAGACCACAATTACTGCTGAACGATATAATTAAACTTTTTCCGGCGATCGGTAGGTGTGCGTTTGCAATTATGCACGCCGGCCGCTGCATTACCATCGACGCAATGCCCCGTATTAGCGCTAATGCTCGATGATAAACAGATAATTCGATCGCGCAATCGCTGCCTGCCAATCAAAATAAGTCGGCTTTTTTTAAACCAAATGGCAATATTACAACATTGCATAAAACAGACATCAACGGCGGTTAAAAGAGTTAAAAAGGTCGGGGGACTGGAGATAAATTCAGCCCGAGTTCCTTTGTTGTAATTAAGCCTACTTTTGGAAGAGCCGTTATAACAGTTTTCTCCAATTTATTCCAAAACCTGTCGCTAAATGTCAAAACATCCATATTTTAGCACCGAAAATAACGAGCCTCAGGACAATATCAAATTACACGCATGTGGCTTTTGAGATTGCCATTTTAATTATGCACTTAATTCTTTATGATGCCCTTTTTAGTAAAAGCACAAAATAACAACTATAACATTCCTTTGGACCAGGCTTGATGACTAATTAAAAGTTCGTGGGAAACTTAAATAAACCTATTAAACAAACTAAAGACATTGCAACAGCTAAGCTGTGATTAATAAGATAATATTCTAAGAACTCAAATAACTCCAAAATGTTTAGTTATAAACTACAAACTATCACTCAATGTAGGCTTAGATTGATTTCTAAGAAGTTTTCCATTAAAATGCATCTTAAAACAATCTAATCATCATGCAAATAAAGCTAGCTAGCTATGAGTAATAACAGTAGCAGCGCAAACACGTCGAGTATTCGGGTTTCGCGCTTTATTTAGCGTTGAAGTCTCCAGCAATTTTCGTCTAATTCTGTCCCTTGTGGCATTTTCTAGTTGCACACGTGTAAAAACGTGGAAGTTTAGTACAGTGAAATGATATTTGAATCTTGACTATTGAATTACAGAAACACATTTTCCGCTTAAGGCTATTTTTGACCACTAAAAAGCTGAAACTAGGGACTTCGAATTTTTAGCAATTGGACTTTCTCAGGATTTTAATCTGAAAAAAATTTCCCTTACCATAAGCTTTTCTAATTTCTCTACGTGATAGTTACTTATACAAAAATCAAACTAACCATTCAACATACGAAGTTTTTCATATTTTATGCTCATGTAGTCAAAATTCGTCATGTTTTATACACCAGGCAAAACTGATTATTTTACCAGACTGTTGTTGTAATTTTTCTACGTAATAGTTATTTATACAAAAATCAAACCACCACTGAACAAACAAGGATTTTTTCAGTTATTAACTGTTCATGCAGTTACTTCAAAATTTGTCATGTTTATACACTAGACAGAACTGATTATTTTACCACACTGTTGCTGTAATTTCTCTACGTAATAGTTATTTATACAATTTTTATGTTCATTTAGTTGCTGTAAGATTTGGCACGTTTTATAACCAGGCAGAACTGATTATTTTACCAGACTGTTGTAATTTCTCTACGTAATAGTTATTTATACAAAATCAAACCAAACACTGAACAGAGGAAGAGTTTTTCATTTTTTATGTTCATGCAGTTGCTTCAAAATTTGTCATGTTTATACAACAGACAGAACTAATAATTTTACCAGACTGTTGTTGTAATTTCTCTACGTAATAGTTATTTATAGAAAATCAAACCAAACACTGAACAGACGAAAAGCTTTTCATTTTTTATGTTCATACAGTTGCTTCAAAATTTGTCATGTTTATACACCAGACAGAACTAATTATTTTACCAGACTGTTGTTGTAATTTCTCTACGTAATAGTTATTTATACAAAATCAAACCAAACACTGAACAGAGGAAGAGTTTTTCATTTTTTATGTTCATGCAGTTGCTTCAAAATTTGTCATGTTTATACACCAGACAGAACTAATTATTTTACCAGACTGTTTGTAATTTCTCTACGTAATAGTTATTTATACAAAATCAAACCAAACACTGAACAGAGGAAGAGTTTTTCATTTTTTATGTTCATGCAGTTGCTTCAAAATTTGTCATGTTTATACACCAGACAGAACTAATTATTTTACCAGACTGTTTGTAATTTCTCTACGTAATAGTTATTTATAGAAAATCAAACCAAACACTGAACAGACGAAGAGCTTTTCATTTTTTATGTTCATGCAGTTGCTTCAAAATTTGTCATGTTTATACACCAGACAGAACTAATTATTTTACCAGACTGTTTGTAATTTCTCTACGTAATAGTTATTTATAGAAAATCAAACCAAACACTGAACAGACGAAGAGCTTTTCATTTTTTATGTTCATGCAGTTGCTTCAAAATTTGTCATGTTTATACACCAGACAGAACTAATTATTTTACCAGACTGTTTGTAATTTCTCTACGTAATAGTTATTTATAGAAAATCAAACCAAACACTGAACAGAGGAAGAGTTTTTCATTTTTTATGTTCATGCAGTTGCTTCAAAATTTGTCGTGTTTATACACCAGACAGAACTAATTATTTTACCAGACTGTTTGTAATTTCTCTACGTAATAGTTATTTATAGAAAATCAAACCAAACACTGAACAGACGAAGAGCTTTTCATTTTTTATGTTCATGCAGTTGCTTCAAAATTTGTCATGTTTATACACCAGACAGAACTAATTATTTTACCAGACTGTTTGTAATTTCTCTACGTAATAGTTATTTATAGAAAAACAAACCAAACACTGAACAGAGGAAGAGTTTTTCATTTTTTATGTTCATGAAGTTGCTTCAAAATTTGTCATGTTTATACAACAGACAGAACTACTAATTTTACCAGACTGTTGTTGTAATTTCTCTACGTAATAGTTATTTATACAAAATCAAACCAAACACTGAACAGACGAAAAGCTTTTCATTTTTTATGTTCATACAGTTGCTTCAAAATTTGTCATGTTTATACACCAGACAGAACTAATTATTTTAGCAGACTGTTGTTGTAATTTCTCTACGTAATAGTTATTTATACAAAATCAAACCAAACACTGAACACACGAAGAGCTTTTCATTTTTTATGTTCATGCAGTTGCGTCAAGATTTGGCACATATTAAAAACCAGGCAGAACTAATTATTTTACGAGACTGTTGTTGTAATTTCTCTGCGTAGTAGTTATTTATTTAAAAAAATCAAATCAACCACTGAACAGAAAAGGACTTTTTCATTTTTTAATGTTTATGCAGTTGCTTCAACATTTGCTACGTTTTAACCAGGCAGAACTGATTATTTTTCCAGAGTTATTTATTCAAAATCAAACCAAACACTGAACAGACGAAGAGCTTTTCATTTTTTATGTTCATGCAGTTGCTTCAAGATTTGGCGCGTTTTATAAACCAGGCAGAACTAATTATTTTATCAGACTGTTGTTGTAATTTCTCTACGTAATAGTTCTATATAAAAAATCATATCAACCACTGAACAGACAAAAATGTTTTCACTTTTTAATGTTCATGCAGTTTCTTCAAAATTTGTCACATTTTATGCACCATACATAACTAACTATTTTACCAGATTATTGTTGTAATTTCTCTACGTAATAGTAATTTATAAAAAATGA
>CALNHX010005647.1:0-103014 GCA_940337035.1 Agriotes lineatus | reverse complement strand
GTTGAAGTCTGCGCTATACAGAGGTCAACTTCCTAGATAAACTATTACTATTAACATTTTTGTGACACCAGTAAATCTACTTTTGTTCAATTCAATATGATTTATGAGTCCAAAAACCGAATGCTGTATCTATTCGTTTCACATTTGGCTAGTAAGTATTAAATTGCTTCCTTTAATTATTCATTTGGTTAAGTCAAGTAGATTATTTCAGATGGTCGTTACCCATTAACATTAGTATTGCAGCTTTCTATAGAAAATTATGCAGCTGAAATCTAGTTCAAGAATTTTAGTTTTTAAGACAATATTGCATGTCCCTTATTTATCAGGAATAATATTCCCAACTAGTAAAATTTATATCAATACATAATTTATTATTATTGTAAGAGTAACTGTTTGTTTAAAGGCATAAAGCAAAGCCTAAGCAAACATAATAACAATTACAGTGCTACGACCCTTTAATGTTATCGAATTGTAACAGACAGATTGGCAAGATCCCATGGCTGGAGGAGCGGTTTTATCAGTTGCTGTTGTTAAACTTTCTGAATCTTGAATCTCAGATACGCGTCCATCACTGTCTCGGCTTAAAAGGTCACCAGAGTTGGCAACCTCTGAAGACCTGCCTTTATCCTGAACCGCAGCGAAATTAAATGAAACTACGCTGAACATAACGGTAATACCAAGACGTAGAGTTTGGTTCCTAGAGCATATTTACACACAGTGTCTATTTTTAAATGTGCAAGACTTCCTCGATAGCCGTAAGAGCTAATCACCAACAAGAGGAGACAGATTTGCGGAAATAATATATGGTACATATCAACAGGCTAAAATACCAAAAAAACTTCAATTCGATATAACTATGCAAGATAATGACAAGTTTGTTATAATAAACAAACCAAGGTTGCAGTATAGTTTCTGTAACAAAATTGCCAGGTAAGGAGTAGCGAGGCAAACTTATGTTTTTATGCAATAGAACGCCCTATACACGGCACTCAAAATTTACAAATTTAATAATTTCAGAGTTTCTTTAAATGGAACACCTTATTTGCATTTTTTAAAAGCCCTTTTATAAGCTTTCCTCAGATGTCTTAATTTAAACCTCTATATTTAACTGTTTTTTCAAATATTTGAGTTTTAATTCTTAACTTAATAATAGTTATTTATGTTCCAAGTACTAAATTAAGGACTTTTTTGGAAGAGCTGCAGTTTGTGGCCAAGCCAACGCAGCGAGCGAAGCACATAAATAAGGCGAGTCTAAAAGCCATTATTCGTACGAGTTACATACATAATTTTGTAGACTACTGCTTTGGAAGCGTGTTTTCTTATTCTTATTCTTAATCAAGGAGGTCATGCAAAGTCGAGGTCATACTGCAAAATGACAATGTGTATTTTGATTTCGACCAATGGAAACACGGCGTTAGCTTTTGTTGCTATGGTTATTACTGCTGAAAAGTAAACGTTACTAGTACAGTGCCGAAAGTTATAGCTTGTCGATTCCGCAGAACAAAAAACGATTTAGCCCTTCAACATCCTTTATTTATAGGGATAAGCAGGAAATATCGTTAAAATATTAATTTAAATACTTCAACCCTTGAAAAATCCAGTTATTTTTAGTACAAGAAATAATAAACCCAAAAAATGAGAAATGTATAAACAAATACGTGGGGGAAGTAATAATTAATTTAGCATCAAAATAAATATCACACAAATAAAAGGAAAACGAACACTCTTATACCTAATTACGTAAAATATGAAACGTTTTCTTCTCTTCTCTGGGTACTAAAGCTACACAGAGTCCTAAAAATATTGCAAGTACAATCACTTTCATTTTTTTAAATAGAACGTTCTGTAGAACTGTGTGTTCTTGGAAATCCCTTTTGATTGAGCTCTTTTCTGATATTTTAGTCCATACCACTAAAATCCAATTATAATTTTCTCTTGCATTTCTCGTTTCTTCATGTTTGGTATGTCTTACGTCCACAATTACTAGATCTAGATTTTGATCCTCTATACTTGGTATTTTGTTGTGCTCGGAAAGGTAAAGTGTACACATGGACATTTTAACAGTGTATGCTTGTTATTTTTTGCCAAAATGCATGTTATGGCGTTAAAATTGCGTGTTTTATGTTCAAATTAGGATATGTGAGAAATGAATGAATCAGCAGTATGAAGAAAAAGTAAAAGAAAATACACAGGGTGTTGCGTTTAAAATGAACCCAAATTATTATATTTGCAAATTGTGAAATCCATCCGTATCATTAATATCCAGAGCCAATATTTTGCACTCGTAAGGTAATTCGCGAAGAACAAAAATTGCAGTAGCTGCCCGAAATTCAGTATTTTTGGAGCTCAAACCATGAGTATCTCCAATATGGTTAACGTTGGATCCATACAACTTGATATTGAAATGATTAGCCTTTCGACGAAGGCCGTTTAAGCCTGTCAAATATAGAGCATTGTATTTAAAAAAAGGTAAGTTTGGTTTGCCACACTTTTAAGCCATATTGTAGTAATATTTACCTGTTTTGCACCTATAAATTTTATAGTAGCAAATGTTATATAACTCTTGTAGTTTTAGATATATCTTTCAACCCAACATCGTTGCCGGCCCTATATAGCAGATTTTCAATTATCTCGTGTAATGGTCGAAATGGGAACACGGTTAATTGAAAATATTGATAATACATAATGTAGACAAACGTAAACATATGGGTTAGAAGAACAATTTTTGCGGTTAGCGCTTTTCCGCATTTTTTCGCTTTTGTATTTCAAATATTAGTACTTTTCCCCAAACCGATAGTTTAATTATGGTTTAAAACCCAATTTCGTTCTTTTCAAATACTGGCGTTTCCCGACTTATTTTAGGATCGTCTGCTGGGGGTTCCCTGTTCTGGGCGCAAATATGTTGCACAACTTGACTCAATGCTGACGTTTCCATATGATTTAGAGGGAGACCAAGCCTGTCGTCCGGCTCTTCGCCCCTTTGTGCAGTTTGAGTCTCGCGTCATTGAGCCTACCGCCCTAAGAGAGTCAACAACTGGTTTTTGCTGAGCGCTCCTGCAACGCTGTTACCCATGCCGGCGGTTGTCAGACCACAAATTTACGCTTTGGCGGATTTCTTCTAAAGCCTCACGCAATGCCTATGTCGCGGAAGGCTTAGCCGGTCGTAAAACTGCATATCGTTGATGGCACCTTCCATTGCTCCCGTTCGTGAAGAATTGATTCTGTCTGCTCACCGTGGTGGTTATCGACAGCGTTTTGGTTCATTGTGCCTGTACCTACACCCCGTCGAATAAATCGAGCTATTGCTGTTTCGCTGGCCAGCAGCTTACAAGCAACGGCTCCCGAAAAGTCCAAATCAGGTACTGTGTTATTAAATTTTACAATGAATTTCAATCCGCCATTCACGATATGTGTGACGCAGTATGACAGCTGTGATAACTTTAAATTATGATAGCCTCGATATTTTTAGATCTTGCAGTTCATCCACAACAGAACGATTGTAAAGTAATTTATGTAGCTTCTGTTTTATGTTTATGCGGACTTTTTTTATTTCCAACCGTTTCCAAACTTTTAAGTTTGACGCATTACTAACTATTTGTATTTATTTTGATGTTTTTAAAACCATTTTGTTTTTGTTTTCTTTAATGAATACATTTTATCCTAAATTAGTCGTGCGTTCTTATTGCATATACCTCTTGTTGTATGCAATCCTAGTAGTAGATGTGGCGTTTTTCTTTTGTAAAGAGTTTTTGGGAAAGTAGAAGAACTCCATGTAAGGTAAGTGCACCGATGCTGCAAGCTGGCTGGAATCGAGCACTGCAAACACCTTTTAAGGTCCGTCCAATATTTCCACTTTTTAGTGAGCTGATTTAACGATTTAAAAGTGGTGGTGTCTTGCAATTAACATCTTTATTTCGTTTACCGGGTCGTTGCCCTAATTAAGGTCGCAAAGAACTTCCCTTCTCCTTCTGAGTGAACCGGTAATCTTTGTTACAACCCATGGTAACGTAACGTAATTGGGGCGACGGATTCGAGAATTGTCCTATTTGTGTCGTTTTATGGGGTAACTGATGGTTGAGTAGTTTGGTTCTCAAATTTATGTCCTAAAGACGCTTTCGTCCGGTAACAGAGTAATGTAAGAATAACTTATATGATGTAAATAAACTGGGTTTTTCTGAAAGTATGTATATCACTTCCCTCGTCTAAAAGACGAAGAAGTGTTGTAATCGTGAAAAAAATCAAATTCCGAAATTTCTTCATATCTTTACGTTTCAGGGTTTCTGGATGACAAAAAACAGGTTTTCTCAATTACGTTTGTTTATTGACAATATAACTACACAACTATATATTGCTGGAAGACGATATTTTTTCGTGTTTTTGCTTTAACTCAAAAACTAGTAGTTAGACAAAAATTATGTTTTGTACATAGCTTAGGTTTTTACCCTTGACGAAAGTAGACATATTTTGGAACCTACAGATACAGCATCGGCCTGTGATTACGGCGTCCTTTATACTGCTGTCATAAGAGAATACGTGAGCTCCCATGGTCTAAACGTCAAAGCGTCAGTCTGGCTAGCAATCGCGGTCCTCGTCGGAACGCAAGTTCGATACCCACCCCACCGTAGTTTTTTTTAGTTTGCATAAGTGTTTTCTTTTATTGTTTTACTATTATTAGGAGCGCTAAGATAGTCGCACTATTTTGTGACTGCACCTTCGAATGAAGTTTCGTGTAAACTCGTTTACAGATTTCTCTAAATGCAAAAAAAACTAATAAAAAACTAAATATAAAAACACTTTCCTTGTTTACCAGCAATAAGTGAATATATTCGTGTTTAAAATATTCAAATATTATCATCTGCAACCCAAATGGTTAACCCGTAAACTAGATAATCGGTTCACTGATACTCGAGAGTCTCCTGTAGATATACGTATGTCAACGATAATTGTTAAATCAGATGGCTGATGTAACAAAGTATAAATTGCAAATTTAAATATGAGTGTGACTCCTTATTTCTGAAATTTATTAGTTTCTATAGGTGTAATATTCTGCATTTTACTACATAGTATAAGTATATATATCTACGAATAGAATGTTTTATTCGCTACAGCAGAAATAAAACTATAGTTTCTTAAAACATATACCTATAGGGTGATTCATAAGTATGGTCACTAAATTAAATGGGCGTATACTAACCTCAGTAGAAGTACATTGCAATAAAAACCAATCACTTGCGGAAAAAATCTTAATAGGGCTGGTGCAAACTTTTGGGAGCCACTGGCTAAATCAGTAGGAGAACATTAACCTGTTGTATCAAATGTAATTGAAATAGCAAACAACAATTCGGTCTTATCTCAACCTCATGTGAGAACTTTCTTGTGAAAATTTCATTTCAGTGACCTCCAATCAATAAGCAACTAAATGCTTTATTTTTTGTGGGATTATTATTAATCTTTGACCTATAGTTTATTATGCAAAATTGTTCTTTTGATGTCCTCAGACTACCCTTAAATTTAATTATGATACTTATAACTGCGTATAAAGAGATACATCCAAACACGATGGGAAGGTGCAAGCGCCTTATCGACACTTCGGTACAGTGTTGGGATGTAGTGGTTTCTGCTACCCACTCTTTGGGACGTCTGCTTCTTCAGACACATCAATTTTGTCTTCATAGTCTCGGTGCTCTCAGTGTATACGCATAAAACGCCTATGATGTAGCACTTCCTACTTGAAGACAATGGATAGAAATTTGTATCCGACTCTTTCAATAATTAAAAAAAAATACAGCCGGTCCTCAGTTTCGAACTGGTGACCTTAATCTTAGCAATCCAACCCTGTATCAATACTGAGTCTGCATAGTTAATCGGCCGCTTAACGGCGATTGCTGAATACAGATCGAAACACACATACAGAGATAAACAACCAATCTCGCCCAAAAACCTTATAGTTGTTTCCATTAACATTCCACATCAACTGGCGCAGTAATTATCCTGACATGTTATATAGTTCTCGAGATAGCTTGTTTACATCCAACCGTCGGGATTCCTTCATTAACTGCATTTCGCGAAGTTCTTTTAATACCAAAGCGGTTGCTGTCGTTACAAAAGTTATGCAGTTTTATAAGACCTTTGAGGGTCGCGAGTGATTGAGCAATTGCGGCAAAAATTAAATTGGTAAAAATGGCGCATACGAAAGTGTTAAGGGTAAAATAGCGCCAGCAAAAGATTATTTAAATGAAATACCCTTCTCTCTGGTAAAAAAATCTGGCGGTAGGATTTTTCTACCTGCAATAAGAAATCCTATTGTATCGCCTTTCAGCAAGAGACGTGCATAGCCCTAACTAGCTCAAACTTTCGGCGACTGTTGTCATAGGTAAGGATCAGGCGGAGATTCTTAAGGTTATTAAATGAACTAAAATAAAGCAAATTGCAAAGGGGCACCAGTTGTCAACCACGAAAACGACAAAACTGCCAAACCCACAGTATAAATAAAACTCACTTACCGTATACGGCATCTAGCTTACACTAATCTATACTTAAAAAAAAGAACAAATATGCGATGGGGGGCAAATAGAACGTAATATACCAGTAGTGGGAGATGAGAACGGGACTTTCGTAGTAGTTGTACTGTATGAATACAGTTACATAAAGTAACAGTATTGAAATAAATACCGCCTTAGGCGCATACAAATTAAACCAAGCTCCTAAACTAAAAAAACGTGGAGTTAAATGTCATAATTTGTTTATAAAGGTCAGAAGGTTTAAATCGGGTGGCTGAATGCAAAACTACACAAAGGTTGCATGTTATTACAATAAGCCTAAACTGAGTTAGGCTTCACAGCATTAAAATCATCAAAATCAAAATATTGCAATTTTAGTTAGCGAATTGCACATTTAATAGTATCAAGGTATCTGACGTGCAGCCGGAGAAAGGCGGGTAAAAAAACTAGTTTCTAACATTATAAATACAGCACAAGTCTGTCGATAGGCCTTCGAAACGCTTATAAGTATAAAACACAGCATGTACCATCAAAATAATATTTAATGCCTGTCGCTGGCTGCCTTCGGCTCTAAGAATCAAATTTTCCTTGGTACTATCTTACTTACAACTATTAGTCACATGTAAAAAATATTAAAAGAAGCTAATGTCCTAACGCAGCTACGGCCATCTGCGGAAAACAAAACCATTGTTTATTTCAGCATAGGGATGTTTTGGATACTAAGTTTTGTAAGCTTTCCAATTTCTCAAAAGTTGGTACCATTTAATATCCTGACAACAAATTCTACTAACGTAAAGTTCTTTCTCTTTTTAATTTTGTGTCCATAAAAAAAGCTATTAAAACATTCAAAAGGGTGCGTTTATTGCGCATTTGATTGCTTTTAGTACAAGCCTAATAGAATTTACTTTTTCAAAGTTAGAAGCTTCGTATATGCGAAGTTATATCGTTTTGGAGGTTTGTTTTATGATAGTGACTATTTTGCCTACCGTAACGTTAGTACCCATATAAAACCAACCACTAGTTAGTATCAGTTTTTGGGAGACTGATATCGGACAAGTACGCCTTCATAAGCCCTTTTTGTCAACCCCATAAATAAGGTCTAGACATGCAGAGTACCAGGTACCTCAGTCCTACTAAGAATTTTGCCGAGACTAAGGAGTTCCAACCCTAGCTAGGGATCTTCTATTACATGCTACACATCGTAGTAACATGGGACCTTCCGAATGATGGCATTATGTAGAGGTTTTCATCCGCATTTTTTTTGAAATCTCACCGGGATCGGGGATCGAACTCTAGACCCTTAGATCAGTAGGCAGAATGCTTAACCACTGAGCTATGAAGCCCGGCAAACCAACCACTAAGTATGATGATTGTAAAGAAACGTTTCACTCAGTTGTTGAGTATTTACTGAAACTTTGAAGAAGTAAATCTGTTGAACTAACTATTGGCCCAAGTGGTACTATTGCGGAAAAAATAATTCGCAAGATACTTAATCTAGTTACTTGGTTTTATCCAAAGTAGCTTAGTGTGTATTGAACTATCTGACTACTTGTCATTTTTCACATTTTGGGGTTATTATCGTATCACTAGTTTTTCAGGTTATGTTAAGAAATGGTGCTTTTTCCGCAACCAACTTCATCGGCCATACGTTGCAGTTCCTCTTCTAGTTTTGTGATAACAAAGTCTTTTTCGGCCTCGCTTAGAAGGTGATTTGGCATTTTAAGTTTTGATGGCAGAATGTCAGTTGTACAACTGACAATTCAGTGACTTTAGTCCACTTGATAAAACCATACTTACACAAGGCAAACAGACCGTGCGAAATATTTTTTCCGCAATAGTACATGTGGTATGTGTACTTTTTAAAAACTATAAATGCCATGAGATTTGCTCCATTATGGTGTTAGTATATTGTCCATAAGTCAGACTCTTCTACAGCTGTAACTAAACCAAGCTAACTAATTTTATTATTCTGGCTCAATAAACTCTAACAGAAATTCATTCAGGATGAGTATATCCTTACATTACTTATAAGTTATACGAAAGTCCCTACTAATAACGATGTTAATAAGATATCGCAAGTTTTTGAATTAAGTATGCAGCAATCATACTAAAGCCAAGAAAAAAATTAATGTCATACTTACTATTAGGGTGATACAGATGGTATTCTCGACATTACAATAAATTTTAATCACTCTCCCTTATATACAAAGCGATGGAAAGACCGGAATTGATAACCGGTAGTAATTTAAAAGAGCCTAACATTTCGAAAATAAGCTCCAATTCTATGGTACTAAATGCTCTATCCAAACGCTTGATGGAGTGACAATGATTAATTATACCATTAAAGCAAAATATTGAATCCATCCTTTTCTACGTGAAATAGTAGCTCACATGGTCTCAAAAACTTTTTTTGTTGTTGAAAGAATTGAAAAAATTACCACTTGCAACACTAAGCGAAGCGTAAAGAAACGAGAGGATGCTCCGTATGTGTTACCTTTCATTTTACGATCTTTCCTTGGCGGGTTGTTTGGAAAAGCAGCAGCTACATTGCGCGCTAACAAGGTTAACTGTAACCTATTAGCAGTGGTTATAATCAAGTTCTTTAATAAGTACGAAATCTAACATAAAGCAGATGTTATTGCATATAATACATCACTAATATTTGTAATATGACGTATCAACGTTATGACTAACAAGTTGTTCATTAATCCAGTCTACAAACATAGGAACGTTGGCATATGCTCCCGGAATTTCTTCTCCACATCCAATTCCCCAGGAGACAATTCCCGCTTGAAAATATCTGTCGGTAGATCCAGGAATGGGACATACCAGAGGACCCCCTCCGTCACCTTTGCAGGTGTCTATTCCAGGCTCACCACCGGCACATATAAAACTGGGGTCAAGGATAAAGTATTTTCCCAAACGCGTCTTACGGAGACGTTCTTGGCAAGCACTATGAGTTACGGTAGGTATCTCAAGTTTCTTCAAGATGGCCGTATTTTTACCAGAAACGCCTTTGCCCCATCCGCTGACAAAGCACTTCAACTCATCCACCCTCATGTTGTGTTTAGGTAGACAAGCTACGCCCACATTGGGAGCTATTATTACTGGAATCTCTAGGATAGCTAGAGCTACGTTGTTATAAAGTACATCGCGTTTGTAATGGGGGTGAATTATCACGGTTTTTACGTTTCGGTCTTGATGGGGCTGCTCTTCGTTTTGGTTCCGGAGATCCCATTCGCCAACTCGAATTATATATTTTGTGTCCTTTTTGCTGACACAATGAGCGCCCGTTAGAACAACTTGTGGATGAATCAGTGAGCCTCCACACCGGAACGTAGGACTTGTTGAACTCTCATGTACTGAAGGCTGAATAAATACTGCAACCATCCATGGAAATTCTCCGAATTTAGCTTCGTCTGTATCAGTTGCTAAGGTGGAACCAACTCCATTAGGATTGCGGGTACCACATTTAGGTTTTTGAGTGGTACTAAAATATTGATTTAAAGGTTTGTCTGCAATTTCGGACATCTTGCAGCATACTTTTAAGTAGTCATCGCAAGGGGAGTCATTTAATCTGGAAAAGTAAATATATTTTAAATCTCAACTCAGCTATTACTAGTAGTAAGAGATGGGACTACATATATCTTTTAGTCAGCAAGTACTAATTGCCTTATATTAATATTTTGTTTAGAATTGTTCTATCGTCCTGTTTGTAAACTAAGCTTATTCTAAAACCATTAAATATTGGAAACAATTTGTTTCAATAATCCCCATGTCTAAAAGAACACTTTTCCTATGTACTTTTTAGACACAATAAGTGTTGATGCTCTAAAGCTTCAGGGCTTGACACAATCACGCACAGATAGTTTGCGGCGAAAAAATAATCTCAGTCTGTGTAAAATAAAAAAAAAATATATTTGGTAGAAAATAAACAAAAGTTTTCAATTAAGATGTCAGTAGATGTTATGTACAGTTGTGTTCAAATAAATCTGGGACAATGTTTGTTTCATATGTAGGTTGAGCTAAGAATTGAAGAATATCTGCATGGATTTCCTGCAATCAGAAAGAGTTACATTAAGCTTTGACAGATAAATGAAAGATGTAACTCTTTCTGATTGCAGGAAATCCATGGAGATATTTTTCAATACTTAGCTCAACATACATATAAAAAAAAATGTTGTCCGAAATTTATTTGAACACGACTGTACGTCTACTGTGCGCTTCGTTCTGTTGATTTCTCAAAATTGGTCGAAAATTTCAGGAATAAACTTAACAGACGAGCAACTTAGACAAAAAGTAACAGTGCTAGTAAAAGTAGTGAGTTCGAAGGAACCTCTGTCTATTCTAAAGTCTATCCAATATATCATAAGCATGCGGTTAGTAGTACTAGTGATGACACCGAGATACCAAAATGAAGAACTAAATTTTTCTAGAAAGTATTCGCAATGAACCACAAGCGATATGAGTTTATTCTCCTGACTTAACCTTAACCTTACCAGGACAAGATGAAAACTTACAAGAAGATTCACAGCTCTCTGATATTGATGCAGATGACGGTGTTTTAAGAAATTGGGTGAAACCATTCAAACTAATAATTTCAAAGTCCATAATTCATTTGACTTTTACCTGCTGTTTATAAATAGGCAAGCGCAAAATTCGCTAATGGCCACACTAAAAATATGCTGTGCAACAAATAACTGGAGGTATACTTTTGTTTGTATCGTATGGATTGTGGTAGGAAGCCTGGTGTCAATGTTCAGGTTGCGCGAGCGCCTTTGACGTAACCTAACGACTGTCACTGAAATGACAACCGGAACCGACGGCTTAAGGTGCTCTCTGAGGAACAGCTGGCTGCGATTTGACTATCACTATAGGTCGGACACTCTCCAAGTGCCTACTGTCGCGAAGGTTACTCAACTCTCGCGACTGTTTGACCAGTCCTTGGAGCATGCGGCTATGCAACCAGCTGTATAAGCTGTATAATACATGAATTAATTACCAAACATTCCTTGGTATCAGAATGGCAACCAACGAATGGAAATAAATTTATAAGTTTTTTGGGCGTTACAATTTTAAGGCATCGCAACTGAAACCTCAACTGAGAGAGTACTAGTTATAGTGGCAATGTCCATTATAAAAGTGGGGTTAGCAGGAAAATTTATGCATAGATGATACAACCGTTCCCTTTGGAAGTCGGTTAAGATTCATTCAATACATTCCCACTAAAACACAAATACAGTGTTAACTTTTTTATTTTGTGTTAATGACGGATGCACAGTTGTACAATTGCACATAAGTAGTTCTTAAAAATATGTGGTGGAACAACGGTTAACCACAAGTGTAGTTATGGTACCTATGAAACCTCATTTTTAATATGGGAAGACCAGTATTTTCAATAACTGTTATACAATCGTTAGCTTAGTACGTTAGCTGATAATAAAACACCCTTAATAGGCACTCTATATTCAAATCCCAAAGCGATAGTAAATTTAAATCTATAAAAGGGCCAAAATGAAGTTTTACAAAGTAACACGAAAGTAGCAGTACTTGACAAATTAAAAGAAAAACAACAACAAGATATCTTATTTTTGACAACAATAGCCCCACATATGGTTTAAATGCAGACAAAAACAGGCCCTATTTTAAAACCATCAACCATAGTTTACCAAACGGTTTACTAACATTTCAGAAAAAGGTACATACAGCTCTCTTATTGTCAAAAGGATCAAATAGTGTAAATAAATTCTTGCTGAAGTTTTGACAAATACAATTGTAGTCAATGAATTGTCCCTCTTCACAATGTTACTGGAACGAAAATGAGTGTAATACAGTTTCAGATAACAGATAGTTACAGCATTATTTTCATGACTGGACAATACGTAAAATGACAATTAACATAAAAAAAAAGAAGGAAGAGGTAGGTGTTCAGTGTGATATATAACATTTTTGGAGAGTGAAGAAAGGCAATTGGATATGAAAAATGCCAAAGTACTACACAAATACTGTCCTGCTTGCTCCCAAACTGCTTTTTATATGTGCAAAATTAATGTTTTTACTTCCCTCGTCTAAAAGACGCAGCAAGTATTGTAATTGCGAAAAAATCACTTTTTGAAATGTCTTAAGATCTTCGCGTTTCAGGGTCTCTAGATAACGAAAAACAAGTTTTCTCAATTCCGGTTGTCTGTTTGTCTGTCTCTCTGTTTGTCTATTGCTGGTATAACTTAAAAACTATTTGCAGGAGGAGGGCGATATCTTGTATGCAGATTATATACCTTCCTGCATGAAACCGAAAAAAAATTGCAAAATATATACTGCGTAAGTACGTAAGAAATTCTTCTCATTTTTTATTTAACTCAAAAGCTATTACTTAACTGAAAGGAATATCTTGCACATAGCTCAGATTTTCGCCCTTGAAGAAAACGGACATAATTTGGACCTAACATATACGGGGTGAGCATCTTAAAAATACATTTGTGATTATTTCTGCTTAAACTGAGAAATAAGTAGAAGAAATAATTTGCACACAGCTCAGGATTTACACCTGACGAAAATGGGACCAAACAGCTACAGGATAAATGAAAAAACAGTCAAAAAGGGGCAACAATAAGTACGTTCTGTTTAATACTGCTGCGCATCGCACAGACAAAGGAGATCATCAATGAGGGCGTGCATCACAAGTGAGGAGTATAAATCGCTTTTGCAGGCATTGTAGCTCGAATTCTACCAGCGGTAATACATCAATGATGTTTTAATCATGTAATTCGCATTACCAACTGTTAACTTTTATTGTTTCAGTATTATTAGGAACGTTAATATATCTTTACCACTTTACCCCTAATTTAATTTGGTTTTTAAATTTGTTTAGTGTCACAACGTCAACTTGCGAGGAAGTTCTGAGTAAAGCCCTTTACGTTTTTTAAGACCCATATCCCTCTGCTTTAGAAAGTAAATGTATGATTACGTATTTACGTTTTAAGTAAAGGGTGCAAAATAGGTAAATGACGTTTTCAAACCATACTGGAACACAGCTTTCTTAATATAAGTATATTTAAAAAAATAACAAGTGTAAATAATTGCACCTTCATTAACCTAAACGCCAGTAAAATCTCTGTGGTCACAAGCAATAAAGGGATAAGTCAACTTGTCCCCAAATGCGCTTTTTAGTTGAATTAGATTCGTAATAACAGCTATAAAGTGCTGCTAGAAGATCAGTCGGTGGGTAATGCTGCAGCCGGGGTCACATCATGGAGCGCTCGAACCGGAGCGGCTGAGCTCCCGAAACATTAGAATGTATGGGTTTTCGTGGAATATCTTAAATTAATGACAAATTATTTAAGCAACAGAACCCAGTATGTAAAAGTCACGGATGAAATAAGCGACCCCCTAAACGTTACATGCGGTGTTCCACAAGGCACAGTTCTAGCCCCAATGTTGTTCTCAATGAATATTAATGGTCTGTTGTGTTTTGATACCGTGAGTAATATATCTGCGTTTACTGATGGCACTGCTGTGCTATAAACCACTGATTGCTGAGATGAATAAAAAATCTTAGCTGAAAACGATTTATAAAAATTAAAAGGCTGGTTTGATCCTGTTAATTTTAAGAAAACCAAATTTAGAGCATTTTGCTGCTATGCAAATAAAAAAATAACTTTAGATAAACTAATTATTTAAGGTGATAAAATGAATTATGTTATGAGGAAGTTACAAATATAAATTATTTGGTAATAAAAATTGGTCAAAATCGTAAATGGGTGCGCATGCGGATGTAGTTTCAAAACAACTAAGATCTATATTATTTCATTTTAAACAGCTAAAGCAAATATTGGATAAAATATCCTAATAATTCTATATCATTTATTGGTGGAATCACACTAACAGGGTGGAATTGTTACGGGGTGGCATATTAAAACGTCATGTATTGAATCACATGACGTGAGACAGAAGTGCTGCAAAAATACTTTTTTCGTTGTTCGTTTATTTGTGGGTTTCGTTAATGCATACAAAATCGTTCATTAAAAGCCTTTATTAATGCATGATTTTGAATTTTTTTAATAATCGTTTAATAATGACTCCTATTAATGGATGATTTTCTATTAATAAACGATTTTAGTATAGGAAATCAAAGCTACCATGAATGTCAAAACTATTAGGTGTAAAATTTTTGTCATGCAATAAAATCAAATTGTCTCCAATATAATAAGGTACAATCAACGAAAAAATATTGTAACTAACTCATGTGTTAATCGGCGGTTAATAATCTCAACAATTAACGTGTTCGCTAGTGCTCACACGCTAAAATTTCTCGATTATTAATCACTCTCATTAAAACACCTGTTTGTTAAATAACTATTAAAAAATATATTTCATAAAGACTGTACATATTCAAGTGATGCATTATTTAAAGAATGTAAATTACCGGATATCCGCCAACTATATTGTTATAACATTTTTTAACATAAAATGAAATGTAGTTTAAAAAATATTGAACGTGAATATAACTCAAGATATAAATTTCATGCCCTAACACAAGTAGAAAATGTCTTTAGGCCAATTGGATAGCGCTCCTATGGCTGTATTGTTCCGAGAATTTATACTATTCTTCCTCATGCAATAAAACACTGCATTAATAATAATAATTTTAAAACAAAAATTAGGACCTTGATACAATGTGTGCCTAGACACACTATACGTAACTTCATAGACGTAGAAACTTGTATTCTTTCTGAATGATTTGATATAAATCTATTTGATGAAATAGCTATTATTATTAGTGGCTCGAGTCAATTAGAAACAGCTTTTTCCCATGCACAGCCTTCTTCGTTCAAAAATAAAATTTAAAAAATACTGTTTTCTTTTGGAAAACTAAAAATTTTGCAACATTGACGTATATAATTTGAGCCATAGATTCAGAAAAACAGCAAATATGCATGGTGATCCATTTAAAAAAGTAAAGTTTATGGTATTTCCGGCAAAACCGGAAGTCGCCCAATTTGACTATATCTGTCCAGCAATCTGAAATTATGCCCAATATCCTAAAATCAAATTTCATCTAAATCAGTTAATAAATAAAGGAGATATAAACATGGCCCTAGTTGCATTGTCACCCGATATACAAATATAGTAACAGTGACTAAAATGATTTGGAGGTTTTCACGGCCATTGCCATTATGTAACAAGTGACTTCAGGCAATGGACCGTTTTTTATCTCGATAATGACAGGGTCTAATTCCGGAAGTCATCTGTTACATGACAGTGATTGAGTTAATTAAAGAAAATCTAGTGTACAGGGTGTTTGCTCAAATTTTGACAGCTTCTAGCGACTTTGTTATTCCAGATAGAAAAAAACTGTTCAGATAAAGATTGTAGGGTATCATACAAACCGTCCGAATTTGCTACTTAAAGAAACAATTGAGCATCACGGGTGAACTTTTTGACTTATTGTATACTTTTTTTTAATGGAACACCCTATATATTATGTGTTTATTGGATAGCGCTTCTCTTTTCAAAAATATATAAGTTGCCTATAATTACTTCATCCATTGTTGAAATATCCGCTATTAAAGAATCAAAATATGACTAAGTTACTATATGAAATAAATCACAGTAACCATTGAAAAACCAAGTTATCAAATGATATTAGTGACGGCATTCGGCATGGAAAATTTAGTTGTCAATTCGTTTTTAAAATTGTTTTTGGTATTAAAATTGTTGATTATTTCAATGGTTACTGTGATTTATTTCATATAGTAAATTAGTAATATTTTGATTCTCTAATAGCGGATACTTCAACAACAGATGAAGTAATTATAGGCAGCTTATATGTTTTTGAAAAGATAATTTTAAGCGCTATCCGATAAAGACGTAATATATAGGGTGTTCCATTAAAAAAAAGTATACAATAAGTCAAAAAGTTCACCCTTGATGCTCAATTGTTTCTTTAAGTAGCAAATTCGGACGGCTTGAATGATAGCCTACAATTTTTATCTGAACATTTTTTTTCTATCTGGAATAACAAAGTCGCTAGAAGTTGTCAAAATTTGAACAAACACTCTGTCATCGATTATTGATTTAACACGTACATACAATAGATTGTTATTTCTTAAGAATCAAGTGTGTTCAATATAATGAAACCTATTTATTATATCTTCTAGTTTGAAGACTTACGTAGTGCAAAAATTTCCGACTATAAGTAATTGACAATGGGGAAACCTGTTCTTATATTAGTAAACTTATCGATTTTAGAAATAGTTATTTTTAACACACATAATGCTCATCAGGAATAAATACGGAACAACAACTAACAAGATTGCTAAAGTAATATTATATTATAAATTCCAATAGCTACCTTTATCGAAAACAAAATAACAAATCTAAACTTTTAACTTCTTACACCATTGTCAAAAGCTATTCCTGGAATATTCTTTTTTAGAACTTTACATTTCCCAATTAATGCAACCTCTTAAAATCTTCAAACTATTAGCTTTCCAATTACTGTGTTCTGTTTTCTCTGAAGTAATAAAGAATACCTAATGCTAAATTGATTATAAAATATTGAGATAAAATATCATTCTAAATGTACAGCAACATGTAGTAAAATCGAAAATGAGACAAAACTCATAACACTACATTATATGGTAACTTTTACAGTTTCAGTCACTAAGTTTTGTGTAAAGTTATTACATTTCCGTTTTTTAAATAGGCATGTAACTAAAATTCACAAAGTTATGTTTTATACGCTTACGGTTGGAATGCGAGCTCCTCGGTTACATTGCAGTAGTAATAATAGACACATTTGCAAGATTCCTTGGCTGAAACGACGGTTCCACTAGCTATCCCTTGCACATTATCACTTCCTGTAGTCTTATCAACATTTCGACTTACAAAGTCATTTTGTGGAATTTCGCTTTCTGCCCAAACCACACCTAAGATTATTAAACAAAACAACACTAAACACACCGATAAGTTCATGTTGTCGGTTATAGTTGTAATAATAGTAGTGACTCGTATTTTATGTCTATTTTAAAATGTGTGCCACTTTATGGACTTGTCAAAGCGACAACAACCGTAACAGCTGACTTCCATAAACACGAACAGGTCTTTGGCATTCAGCTCTTGCTGGTGACGTTACAAACTTGATGCTTACGCCTGAAAATCAAAGATAAACCTCCACTAATGTATTCCAGTTATCTACAGTTGGCCTGAGGCTACTTGTGCGTGTCATTTCTCACACGTCCAGTTTCTAAATATTAAAAATAAAGGAAATTTAGCTCATGCACTAAAACAGAACAAAAAACCAGACCTATCTAAAATGATCAAAACAGGAATTGATAGCTTCGGGGCGTGCTTTCTTACAGTAGTATTCTTGCAATGAACAAACAAACACATTACGCAGGGTTTTTACGAAATAATACGTCGAACAGCTCGCAAATCCTTTAAAACACATTATTTAATTACAGCCTACAGCTGATTTCCTGGTGCCCTGAGATGCTCTTCGAAATCAACAAACAAGCTGTATAAACATACTAGACAATCAATTAATGCTGCAGCCTTGGACGTTATCGGAAAGAAAGATAAAATAAGATCAAAACGAAATGACTGATGGACTGACATCTTAGAAAAATAAAAACACATAAAACAACAAACTTATCTCAAGTGGAAAAGTACAATTCCGAAACAGATAGGACAATATATAAGAGGAAACAAGCACAATTTAAAAGAACCATCATTGCTGAAAAGAATAAGAGTCGGGACAGGACAGCTTGTAATTTTGTAAAACAATTGAAATCAAATTGATCCATAAAAAAATATTCATATAATTAGCACATGTCAATGGAAACAACACTACCAAAATCTATGAACCGAACACAGACAAAAAAACATCATGCCGTCCCCTAAATCTAAAAAACACATAGTCCACGGTGAAAAGAAAACATAAACCTTAATATAACTGAACAAACAATATAACAAATGAAAAATAGAAAAGCTAGCAGCCCTGGGGACATATCTTACGAACTCATCAAATACGACCTCAAAAACATAATTACAGCTTTATTTAATAAATATTGATATGATCTTAAAATTGCAAATCATTTTAAATAAAATATAATGAACAAGCAGCTAAATTATAATACAAATAATAAGAATATTGAATAAAATAGAACGGTTTTATCATTAAAAATTTTATTTCATACAGTTGTATCGACAGCTCTTCAGCGAATTTGACTGTCCATTACTGAAACAAAGATCAGTCAGAAGGAATCATAGTTATCAATTTAATTACATGTGAAATTGTAAACGGTACCAGCTAATTGTCCATTTGTTGATTGCAAATGTAACTCAAAATGGTTAATGACAATAATGTTGTTATATTAGACCGTTTTTATCTGCCAAAGTAGATATTATTTGAAAGGATAAAACATAAGTATGTTTGTTACGTATTTGTTGTATAAAAAGATTATTGTAGCATAATGATGCATAATAATTGGAGATAAGCACAATTTGAGAACAAGTTAACCTAAAATATGACAAATTTAGCTAAAACGTCACAATGGTTGATCAGTATGAATCTGCAATTTATTTTAATATTTAATTTCCAACGTTTTAGAAAATATAACAAAATAACAATAACAATTGTGGGTAAAAAATTTTGAATTAAAAATGATAGCAGCTATACAATCAAGCTAAAAGTATAAAATACTAGCTCACTCGGCAAACGTTGTTCTGCCAAAAAATAATTTGTCTCTGAAACCCCGTTTCACCACTATAGGGTTTTAATTTTATGTCATGTCCAGCGTCTTGGACTTAAAAATAATAGTTATTTATGTTACAAGGCCGTGAACTAGGACTTTTTTTTATGAGAATGAATATTATTTGGCGAGGCGCAGGCCGAGCCAAATAATCATTCGAATAAAAAAAAGATAGTTCACGGCCATGTGGCATACAAAATTTTGTGTGCAACTGTGAAAAATTACCAAAATTAAAGTTTCGATTGAATCTTTACATAAAATTACATTTAGCAGTGTGTTTTGGTATGGTAACTAGGGCTTGTGTAGTTGCTCACATATTAATAAATAACGTTCGAATTATCTAATAAAAGCTAATTTCATTCAAGATCATGACCCGTAAAAAAAAGTCTTTGTCGGCCGGTAAAAAAAAGTCTTTTTTTTACGTTGTCAAGGCTTTATTTTACTATAAACAAATGTGCTATTTCACGACTCAAAATCAAGCAAAAAAAGTAACCTTTTTTTGACAGTTGCACACAAATGCCATTTAAGTATGAGTGGATAACAAGGTCTTTAAAACACGCGCGGGTTTTCGAGCACGACGGCGTAGCCGGAGTGCTCGAAACAGAGCAAGTGTTTTAAAGACCAGTTATCCACGAATACTTTACGCTATTTTTTATTATACCTCCAATACTGGAAATAAATTACGCACTAAAAACTGAGAAATAATTTTTGTCTTGATAAATCGAGAGGGCATAATAATATTGCTACTATAGTTACGAGAATTATTTACGTTTTTGTCGCGTCCATGTCCGTTGTTGCATTCAGTCGTTTCCTTGACAACCTTTAAAGCTCGGCGAGCTTTAATCGCCTTTATTCGCACGCTCAGGCGTGCTTTAAACGGCAATTCTGATGCAGGTATAATAAAAAATATATTTTTAGTAGTCAGCAAAGATATTCTTGGTAGTAGCCTTCTGGTATTCATTTATTATTTTTGGTGCCAAAGTATTATTTTCCTATCAAGAATTAAAATTGCTACAAAAAGTTGTTGCTCATTTAAACTGTCCCCTTCTGTAAATACGTAAAAACTATCGTGTAAACTATATTGATTCTGTGACTGTACATTTGTTTGAGAGCCAGTAGTCATATTTATTTCACTTTTGTTCCCACGTTTGACGACACTCCATTTAAACAGGAGCTAAATCCATAGAGAATACACACACCAAAAAATATACAGTAGTGTTCAAAATAGTTGTTTTATCTATATTAAGCTACTACGGCAACTGATTTTCATCAGCTAGAGCTGGTTAAATGAATGATTTATACAAGTGTAGTGGTGTGGGTCGGGTAAATACCCGTGCCACGGGTAAATACCTAAAAACTGGGTATTTATCAAATTTGTAATATTTAAAAAGCTAAGCTAACTTTTACTCACATAATAATGTTATTTTAATAAATAAACTACGTACAGCGTGAGTACTAAAAAGTGGGGAAAGAGTGGGAAATTTTGAATTAAATCCTACTAATTTTTGCTTTTATATTTCTTGCAGGTGTATCACCCCAACTTTCTGGTTACATGTCACTGATGGCACTGTAAATCTATGTCAAATTCGAGATTAGCGGGTTAGTTTTTGCGTCAGTTTTGACACCAACTGACACAAAACCTAACCTGCTAACCTCAAATTTGACATAGACTTACAGTGCCACAAATGACATGTAAACAGAAAGTTGGGTGATACACCTGTGAGAAACATAAAAGCAAAAAAGTACTAGGATTTAATTAAAAATTTCCCGCTCTTTCCCCACCTTTCAGTACTCTCGCTGTATAAATGCACTGAAATATTTTATGTAAAATAACAATTTAAATGTAACACCGAATAAGCAGTCACCCAGGTAAATTAATAGTTTATCGAGAAGAAACATTGGCTGCCGAAGTTTATGGAAATAAACAATAAGCAATAAATTGCACCTGTCAGAATTTACAAAACAAATTGTGATGGATCTGACTCCGGAAATTGGGATGATTAATATTGTTTGTATATTACTTTCCAACTTGTTTCCATTTTTGAAAAATGAACTTAACATTAACTTGGAGAACATTAATAATACCTACATACTTATATACATATTAAGAAACAATCTTAATAAGGCAAAGAAAATAACAAAATGATATTAACAACGTTGTATACTGATGGGACCTTAATTATGTATAATAGCAATGAGATAGCATGAACAAAAGCACATAATACTTGAGTAAGAAAGAGATAACTGTTCAAAAAAGTTATTATAGTAGGCATATTTAGTTGACATATGCCATTATTAAGATGAGCGTCAAGTCTACTCAAATATTTGTTTCTGTGTTCATCTCTTTCTTCTCCAAGCATTTAATTCTGTTTTTATTCATACTATCTTATTGCTGTTATATACAGGTTGCCTAAAATTGTACGGAGTGGGAAAAGGTTAAAATACTATGCCATAATAGACAGAGAGCCGGCGTCATTTCATTACGAAAATATCCCATGTTACTATACTTTCTTAACATCGCTGATAATTGATTTGGATGTCTGCCTGGTTTCCGGTGGTGGAGAAAGCTGCAGCAGGGGTGCAAAGTGCTAAAGATGACAGATAAAATAAACGTATCTGGCAGTACTGAAGTGTATTGTTGGTGACACTGTCGATTTATGTCCAATTCGAGGTTAGCAGGTTAGGTTTTGTTTGTTATTTGACACAAACTGACACAAAATCTAACCTGACAACCTCGAATTTGATGTAGACTGACAGCGCTACCAACAATTAACTTCAGAACTGTCAAACACATAACAAGTATCATAGGCGACTTTTATTACAAATTTATTCGATCTCTTGGTATTTCATTTTCTTATGGTCTTTGGGAAAAGTATCCCCAGTAGGTCATGTTTAGTTATGTGAAACTGACCTGACAAAATGTCAGGTATACTTTTTAAAATTAGGTTATAATTATTGACATTTGACAAATACACATATACAGTGCCACCAAGCACATAAAAATCCCGGGTAGGGGAGGCTGGCGCTAGCTCCGTTTGACAATTACACTTCGTAGAAAAATTATAAACATTTGTAAACGTGAGAAATTGAAAATTTTTATCTTAAAAATTATCTGAGTTCTTTTACATGTAACAGTGTTAAAAGTTAATAAACCACTACTTATTAAATAAATTCATTGTAATAAAAATAATAGTTCATAGAACAGCTAAGAATGCAATACATATTTTTATGATAATAAATTTCTGAGAGATTATATAATAGTAATTTACGTTACAAGTGCGTAAAGCTACTCTTTACGCACGAGTGGGGTAGAGTTAAAACGCGAGTAAGCGAGGGTTTTAAGCCCCGCGAGTGACTAAAGATGCTTTACGGATGTATATCATACAATATTTTATCTACGATAGAATCTAGAAAACACGGTAAATATAAAAAAAAATTAATGTAAATTAGGATTACCAGCAACCGGTCGTAATTTTGCGTGTTTTAAAAATTTTAAAACAAGTTGCTACTGACAACCTGCCTAATGAAATCTTTTAAACATGTTACTACTGACGACGTAAACTAATGAAAACATGTTATTAAACAGTCGTTTTACAACCTTAAAACTACCAACTAAAAGGCAATTTTACACACTATCGTAGATAAAATAAATATATTATATTGCCTAATTATTAATTATCCTAAAGGCTAATACAAAAAGTTTTTAAACAAAGGAAATAGACATTAAGATCGCCAGAGCAGAGAAAAGCTGAAGAGAGAAAAAATGCTGACCCAAATACAGTATCCTTTATCTAATAGACGTGTCTGTCTGGGAGGCTGTTTTGTCTGTCTGGGACGTGAAGTATTATTCAAATTCGAATTCAAGATTGTTTGAAGCAATTGAAAGTGGTATTTTACTTCGAAACCAGTTAAAAAGTGCAAGTGCGTGTTTGTGCTATGCTGTTGAACTGTCTATCCACATAATAAGGGGGCCAAAGAGCTGCAACGAGTTTTTTATTTGGTCGTGAACAACCAAGGAGGTGTTTGCTGACTAGCATCCAGTAGGAGCTGGGATAACACTCAGGTACAAGAGATTCTATCAGAAGATTGGTGTTCATTTCTTCAGTAACATTAAGAAGTATATAGCAAGTTTGGTGCGGCAAATCAATTAAATAATTGTAATTATATATTTAGAAATTAATTTTAAAATTTTAATATGATTCGAGTACTTGACGTATTTCGGTCATTATAATTTGAAGTTTTTATTTTTGGATTAGGATATCTTAGAAACATAATTTAAATCAAGGATTTTTAAACATTTGATTAAAATATTTTGACAATATCTATCTAATTTTTGCAATGTCAGACCAAACTTTGAAACGATACTAACGAACTGAAGTATAAGTTCAATTTTGTGTAGTACCTAAAGAGTGTATTTGATAACAAAGGCAAATAATTATTATATTTTAAAGTAATTAAGTCTTCAACTACAATAAAAAGTTGTTAGTTGAACATTAACCCATCTCGCTGGAAACAAGGATTCTCATTGCTTATTAAACTGGCTAGCCGAGGTATTAAAAAAACTAGAATCACATGACATAATTCGAAGTGTCAAATTGAGTTATGAGGTAAGTACGTCAATTTCGATTTATTTCATTAAAAAGTAAGGTACGTACTTAAGGAGCTATACCTGATACTGCATCTTGTTAATAACAAAAGGGTATATTTGACTTAATATTATTTGTAATAACACCCTGCGAGAAAGTGGTATATTACAGCGTATGGAAAGTAGTACAGGATTCTAGAGTAAGAAAAAGTGCAGAGATTAACAGCGATCACTACCTCCTCGTACTTAGATCAAAAACCCAACCAAAATACGAAGCAAAAACAAAGAACAAAATAAAAAACAAAATTTAGAAGCTATAGGCTACAGAAAGATCTACATATGAAAACAAATTAGAATATTACACCATTAACAGAAAACAAAGATATAATAGAGAGATGGAAAGAGCACTTTCAAGAACTGCTAACAGATTCGGTTCAAATAGGAAAAGAAAACAGCATACAAAATAAAAACTACAGAGGTATATCGTTACTGAGTGTTCCAAGCAAAGTATATTAAAAGATACTAGAAAGTGGAAGAGCAGTTAGATGAAGGGCTTCAGGGCAAAAGGAAGCTCGAAAGCACTCAAGATTTGATATTTGCACTCAAGACAAATAATGGAAAACATGATTAAGTGCAACAAAAATGTGCACCTTGCCTTTTTAGACTTGGAGAAAGCCTTTAATAATGTTGAAAGAGGTAGAGTTTGGGACAAACTAAAAGAAATAGCAGTTGGCGCAAGTCTAATCGAAGCAATAAAAAGTCTGTACCAAACATGTGAAAACTGTAAGAACAAGGCATAACACGTCGTCAATATTCGAAACTAAGATTGGTCCAAGACAGGGTTGCAACATGAGTCCTTTATTGTTTATTCTTGAAATATATAGTCGTTAAGAACAGCCTGAAAATCACACCCTATGAGCTAGGAAACTGGGCAATGAATCGAATAAGATTCGCTGAACTAATATTTGCTGATGACATGCTAATGCTAGGCAGGCAACACAGTGAAAGATTTGCAGCGCAACTTAAACATTCCTAACGCCGAGTTAAAGAAATGGAACATGAAAATTAACACTGCCAAAACAAAAACAATGATAATAAACACAGAATAGTTATTTAACCAACAAGTGTGTTAATGAAGGCGATTAATAATCGAAACTGTTTAAAGCACGAACGAGCGATAGCGAGTAAGTGCCTTTAATAGTTGAGATTATTAATCGCCCATTAACAAACGAGTTGATTACAAAATTTTTTCGTTGACCGCAAAATCTTTTTTTGTTTTGAAAAGTTTGATTAATACAACTAACCTCCATGCAAAATATCATCAAAATGTCAAAATCACGAAAACAGTTAATTAATGAAAAAGAGTGTATTAATCAAAAACAGTTTATTAATAGATCTATTAATGCATCCTTTTTTTAAAAAACAGTTAATTAATAAAAAAGAGTGTATTAATCAAAAACAGTGTATTTATGACGTCTATTAATCCATCCTTTTTTAGGAAAAATAATTCATTAATATTGAAATTAACAAGCGGTCAACGAAAATAGAACTAAAAGCCACAGCTCTGGAACAAGTGTGTTTGTTCAAATACCTGAAAGCATCAATAAGTGAGAAAGGTACAACAAAAGAAGAAATAAACGAAAGAATTGGAAATATCACCAAGTTATTCCAAAACAAGTGACAGTATACAATACCGTTGTAGTGCCCACTAACGTACTCAAGCGAATCATTGACAGTAACAAACAAAAGAGCCAGCAGATTACAAAGCATCGAAATGAGGTTCTTATGAAAAATAGAAGGGAAAACGAGACTTGACAGGTGACATAAAAGAATTGCTCAATCTGAAACCGGTACTTGAGAAAATAAAACAAACTTAGATGGCTGGGCCACATACATAGAATGGGGACCAAAAGGACAGCAAGAAAGGCATATGAAGCAAGAACAATAGGAAGAAGACCCACAGGTAGGCCAAGAAAAACATGGGAGGATGGAGTTAGAGACGCGCTAGAGAGACGAGGAAGAGAGACGAGGAAGAGAGATGGGACAGAGTATAGGAACTAGCCCAAGACAGAACAAAATGGACAAAATTGTGGAAAACAGCAACAACATTAACCTAACCTCGACACCAAAAAGTAAAAGAGGATGCAATTAAGTAAGTAAGTATATAAATAGCTATTCTTTCTGCCCTAATTGTTTGCAGACTACTGTAGCTACTGTAGAGGAGAATTTTATTATATGAACTGTGACCCGTATGTACAATTTACAACTAAAAGCATGACCTTGAATGATATTTCTACCAAAACACAGGAAAGTTCCAGACCAAGCAACCACATCAATTGCTGTTTAATCAATAACACTGCACTATGGTTACACCACTTATTTATCTACTGTCACAAAATTGTTATGCACAACAAACGAGCATTAAAAATTTCAACATCAAATAGAAGCACATGTCAAAACTAAAACCATGGTTCAGGTGGAGGATCTGAAAAAATTAGAAGAACCTGAATCCTCTTACAAGGCCGAGAAACCAACCCTTCTGTCCAAATATCGGATACCAGTGCAACACCTCGAATTTGAGTATGTAGAAACATGTAAAGATGGAAGAGAATTGGAGAAAATTTTGCTCATTCTGCGATCCGGTGAAGAAGGTTACTTCCCGCACTTGGTTGAAGCAACTGAAAAACAGCTTGCAGTAGTGAAACCCAACAGCAAGTTGCTGCGGAAAGTCTGTCCAGTTCTGAAAAGTAGTGAAATAGAAAAGGGCGAATGGGAAAACTTGTCGAAGGATTTGAACGAGTGGGTGGGAGACGCGAACAAAAAAGATCAGGAACTAGAGGACAGGAAAGCAACGTCAAATGAGGAGCTTTTCAGCGCTCAAATACGTAAAACTCGAGACATATCTACGAAGTCAACTGCTAAAGCAAGTCTCGGTCGAATAAAATCAACTGATTACCAGTCCTGGGATAAATACGACCCCGACACTGAGATATTGAAAATGGATCTTGAAGACGAGAAGATGAAAAAGGAAGCTTTAAAGAAGCAGGGGGAAAGTTCCAAAAAAACAAAGACGGTGAGGTTTAATAACTTCGTTACAGAAGCCGAAGCAGTTTACGAAGCAAATCGTGAGAAAGAGAGAGGAAATGAATGTTTTAAAGCGGGTGAGTATTCAAATGCTCTGCAGCATTATACAAACAGTTTAGAGTGTAAGCCGCTTGCTGCTGTATATACAAACCGAGCTCTTATATATAACAAGCTCAAAAAGTACCAAATGGCAATTAGCGACTCCAAACTGGCCCTAAAGCTTGAGCCGCGACATTTTAAAGCCTATTTACGCATGGCACAAAGTTACGATGCTCTGAAGCGGTATAACGAAGCATTGGAAAGTGTAGAAATGGCAATTGAAATAGACCCTAACAATTCTACAGCACAACACCTTGCAGAGCAAGTACGAAAAGAATGTGGCATTGTGACTAGTAATAAACGATTTAATATTCGAGATGTGGATTCTAATGATGTAAACAACATAAAAACACCCAAACCAATCTTAAAAAGTTGTGAAAATAATAAAGATGATATAAACAGGTCAACAAATATTTTCAACAATACAAAACAAGAAACCATTTCCAACAATACACAAGTGCTTAGTGACAAATCATATAAAAAGCCTCTCAAGCCAATTTTAAAAGTCGAAAACAAAACAGAAGCAAAAAGTAAAAAAAGCACTAAAGCAAGCAAGGGCTTTGAGGTGATTTCCATTCCAGGCAGTAGTAAAATGCCACCACCCTATTATAAAGTTGTCCATAGCAATGACCCTCGAGTTATAAAACGAGAAAAACAAAAAATTCTCGCTAAGCCTTGTTTACTTCACATAACTACAGTAGACTTGGCATCGGATGATGAAGACCACAACGATCGAGGTGAAAGTACGAATGAAAGGCACAATGTTTTGCCTATCAAAACCAGTAAACGATCATCATATACACAAGTTGAAAAAAGTTGGGAACTTGAAAGCTTCAAATTTAATGATAAGGCAAAACTAAAGGCAACCCACAAGACATGTAAAAATGCTTGTAAGAGGAGACCTACTCAGAAAATTGACACACAGGTAATTTAATAATCACTATTTAAAGAAATGTTATATTTATTACTTCGCAAAAACTCTTTAGATTATTAGTTTTAGTTTTTACACCTGATTTTTTCTTGTATAACATGGGGAATATTTGCAACTATTTATAATTTTTAAAGATGAAATTTAAAGCATTTCGTCAGTAATTAAATATATTTCGGTTTCTTCGAAATCTTCAGTAATATATTTTTTTAAACAACGGATTTACATTTATGTTTGAGATAAGATAAAATTTTCTACCACCATTTTGTTATAAAGTACTTTTTTTTTCTATAATATCTGTCAAAGTGTTACAATGTTGGTAGATATGTGAATAAAACGCTAGGAAATTTGTATACCTCTTGTTGGTAGAACTTTTTCAAAATTATGGTTATGTGTCAATTTTGAATGTCAAAGTTTCTTAATTGTCTCTTGACAAATTAATTTTTTAACATGGAATCATTATGTTTATTTTCAAATATTGTAAGTTTAATAATTAACCAATTTGCAATATTTTACTATGCTGTTTGTTTTACCCACTACTATGACATATCTGTCAAAATGACAATCTTTTTTTAGTGGAAGAAAAGAACTAAAAATCTATGTACCAACATTATTAAAACTAGGGACCCTGCAGGAATGCAACTTATCCCCTAGAAAGTTGACCTTGAAAATTATTATAGAAAAAAATATACTTTAGATATTAACGATACAAGTTTGATAATGAGCATTTTAATGAAACGAGTTTAATTGCTAGAACGAGGCGGTGAGCCGAGTTCTGCTGCAATCAAACGATATTCGTTGTGTCATAAACAAACGCGTATTGTTCAAAATGTTATCTTCACAAATAAATTCTGGTTTATTTTATTGTTTGTTTTGTAAAAAAGAGTGCGGTAATGGATATTACCACACCGAGTGCGGTAATATCATCTATAACCGCACTGAGTGCGGTAGTAAAGCTCTTAACGATATTCAAATTGATTTGGTAAGTAGTCTATAAAAACACTGACGAAGATAAAAAAATTTTATCTTATCTGAGACACACAATGTAAATTCATTGTTTAAAAAAAATATACTAAAGAAGGTTTCCAAGAAACCAAAATATAGTTAATTGCTGACCAAATGCTTTAAATTTCATCTTTAAAAATTATAAATGGCTGCAAATATTCCCCCATATATTTAATACCCCTATATTGCAACTGCAAGTTCTGCTCCAACACGTCCATAATTAAAAAGGCGTAATACTTAGCTTTGTACCATTTCATTATTAAACGACGGACAACGCATACTCATGCGGAATTGTGGTATCCAGTAAGCATGCCACATTTGGCAACTTCGTGTGATTCAGAGGAAGCCAAGTCGAGACATGTCAACATGGTGTTGTTGCCGTCTTTTGCTAAAATTTTTACCAGCTACGCCACAAACGCATAGTATTTTGTCTCTTTTCGTCTTTGGAAATCTAGAGCATTGACGAAATGTGAAACCCACAATATAGGAGTATTAATAGTTATTTAACAAACAAGTATGTTAATGAGAGCGATTAATAAGCGAGACATTTTTACGCTCTCGCGCGTTAATTGTAGAGATTATTAATCGCCGATTAACACACGAGTTAGTTACAATATTTTTCCGTTGATCGTATCTTATTAATTTGAAGAAAATCTAATTTTATTCTATGAAAAGAATTTGACACTCAAGTTTTGACATTAATGGTATTTTTGATTACCTATACCAAGGTTATTAATAAACGATTTTTAAAAATCATTCGTTAATAAAAGATCATTCATTAATCAGGGTTATTAATAGACGATTTTCTATACATTAATGAAACCAATAAATAAATGATCAACGGGAAATATATTTATTCCCCACATATTTTAGAAGGTTATCGTGCAGTTTAAGAGCAGCCTATTTACTGCCGCCATATTGAATCAAACCACTTTGGTGTGAACCATTTTAGCACTTGCAGTTTCGTATTTCTTATTACATCGCAGAAACAGCATTTTGAAATTCAAGAAATTTATGAAGGAATAGAAAAGGGTATTGGACCTATTAAGCTCTGTAGAATCCTTTCTCCTCTAAAGAACAAAATTATGTACTGTACAAATCATTACTAAACACAAAAAACTATTTCGTAAAATCATTGAAATTGCTGTTACAGAGTGGAATAAAAAATGCTCAGTTGAATATTACTGAACAGATTACACTGGCGTTAAGTACTTCAATGTTGCACTAGTGCAAACAGCCCGACTCACTATTAGACAGTCACATAAAGTAGAATTTCTTTGCAGAATACTATACAGGTGGAAAATAACAAAGCGGCAGGAGGAGAGCCGTGCAATAGCAATGACGAAGATTTAGTTCCATCTGCAGAGGAACTCCAATCACCGTACACATTTATAGAAACCTGGAATTCCGTTAGAAAGGATGCCAGCTATAAGCAACATGCAGAAATCCTCAGAAAGTTAGATTCTGAAAGGATACACCAAGGTATTTAATATTTTTGCAATTGTGGAATAGTTCTACATGCAAATGTAAAGTTTTAAGTAATAATTATTTAAAAAAAATTCCATGATGCAATTTGTTGATATCGTCACAGGATAGTAAATTTTTTTTTATTAATATAATTTTATAGGGTCTATATATTATCCCTTGACGATCTAATACATCAAATTTGAGGTTAGATGTGCTTTGAAGATGTCTCTAAATTTCCAATGTTTTTTTCCAAAAAAGCCAAGAGCGACTTTGGGAATTTAAAGACAATCTTGAATCACTCCAAGAACCTTCAATACCTTCTGAGGCCTATCTTCAATTTTAGCTCTAATAAACAATGACTTTGACTCTTCAAACGTGATCGTAAACTTCCACAGCGGCGTTGAACACCGATATTGACAGTGACTTGTTTCAAATAACTTTGACAGCTTTTGACCAACTGGCTGCAACATTGAGTTTTGTTATACAATCTTGAACGTTAAAATTTATTTTGATCTAAACCAACCTTCAAAATTTAAAAAACCGTCTTTAGAATCCCTGAACCACCATGATGAAATAAAAACAACCTTGAGAATCTCGAGGATTATGAAAATTTAAAAACATGAGAATTTCAAACTGACATCTATAATTCGAAAATCGATCTTGGAAACTTCAATACATGGCCTCCTGGATTATGCGAGACTGACGTCTCTAAGCGGCCCGCCGCATTTTTAGTTTAAGGCGTTTTTTATAGTTTGTAGAGGCACTATAGTACGTTGCGCTTGTGCCCTTGGTTGCATACGTCCACGGCCTCCTGGATTAATATTAATCTAGGAAGTCGTGCCTACGTTACAGATAATTTATGAAAAACCCAACAGATGGCGCCAAAGTACGTTAGCCCCAGAATCACAAAAATTATACAAATGTGGCAGGCCGCGTAGAGACGTCAGTCTCGCTCTAATCCAGGAGGCCGTGCTTCAATATGATCTTGAAAATTTTAATAAGACCTTGAGAATGTCAAAAACATTCTTACGAATTTTAAATCTAGACACTTTGTTGACAATTTAGTAAATGACGTTTAAAATTGGAAACAACCTTGGGAATATCAAAAACCCCAAAAAGTTCACAATTTCTAGTTCTTATATTGTTTCTACAGGGTGTTAATTAAGTTGACCCTGTGACTTCTATATAGGGGTACATTCTTACTACTACATAGTGGGTTTGATAATTACATCCCGTACACAATTTTGTGATTGAGTATTGAAAGTGATTTAATTTTGTTCCTTATGCTGGGTCCCCATGACGGCAAGGGGGAGGAGTTTATTTGGGGTGCCCATTTTACATCCCCCTTTTGAAGGTTTGCAAATAGGCAAAACATCTTACAATTTAAAGGCAACGTAGTGCAAAACCTGTTTTTTTAATATTTCTATTTCTATTGAAATAACTTGTTTTGAACTAAGTTGCCTCTGGATTATAAACTGTTTTACCTATTTACAAACCTTCAGTGGAGGGATTGAAAATGGGCACTCTGTATACAGGGTGTGTATAAAATGGCAAAAGAACTACACGTGGCATGGCGATGTTGGTCATAAAGTTCTGAGTTAAAAATCTTAATACGAAAATGTTGGACAACACTTTCTCTGTCCTCAGGAATCATTTTCAAAGAACGTACATTTCACAACATTGGATCCATCATCATTGGTCCATTCCTACGGAATATTGATGCCGCTCATTAGAGATTTTCAATCCATTTTCCTAGATGGATCACTCCTCATCATTCTTTGGTTCGTTACAGTTTCTGGTGGGTTTTCGCTGATTTCGCCATTTTTTCCAACTTTGTCCGTCCAGGGCTTTTTGTTTCCAGTTTGTTACTTCCATGTTATGTATATCTTCTATTACTTCCTCCCTCTGTCTGCTCTTTGGCCTGGCTTTGGATCTCTCCGCTGATGGTTGAATGAATTTAAAAGAGTTATTCCTCTATAGTTACATTTTTCGAGGTGTCCTTTTTTATGTAATACTGTTACTACTTCCTTATTCCATTCTTCTGACATTTTATTTTCCCTCCAGATGTTTTTAGTGATTGAATGTGTTCTGATGTGTAGATGTTCTCCCTCATATTTTATACCTTCACCATTTTATACCATTGCAACCTGGTGACTTTCCATTTTCAATTTTTGTTATAATTTCTTTTATTTCTTCTGCATTAGGTTCTATGTTCATCATCTACTTCTTCGAGTTTCTGTTGGATTTCCTCGTTATTTTCTGTCAGTAAATTTTTAAAATATTTTTGTTGTACTTTTATTTCATTTTTTCGTGAAATGCTGTTCCATTTTCATCTTTTATACCTCTTGGTTTGATACTATGTTGGTGTTCATTGTTGCTGAAAAAAAAAATTATGCTTTTTGTTTTGTTTTCTTCTATTTCATCCATTTTCTTGTTCAAGCATTCTTCTTTCTTGTCTTTGCATAGCTTAGTTCCTTTTTGTTTCGTATGCCTTCTTACTTTCTTCTTCACCTGTGTGTAGCCATTTTATTCATGCATCTTGCCTCTCGTTGCTTCTTCACAATCTTGGTCGTATCATTCTTGAGAAAATTTCTGTCTTCTATACCCTATTTCTGCTTCTGCTGCTTTTATTATATTTTCTTTAGTATATATCCACATTTCGTTGACATTTCCTGGTAGTGTTTGGGGTAGAGCTTTATTTATTTCTTCATGATATTGTCAGCGTACACAAATCAAACAAGTAGAGACACTCACTGTCGGTTCCATTGATGTAAAATACCGATTTGAATAACCTTGAACAGTTCCTGGGGAGTACTTTCCGATATTACCAACGGATGGCACCAGTACTTCATCACATCATGATTGCTAGCAGACCCAATAACTGGCTCTGATTGGTAGAACTTTGTTCTGCCATTTGGTAGTCAAACTTAGAAATACCAGTGTACATAAATCAAACGAGTAGAGACACTCACTGTCGGCTCCTTTGATGTCAAAATTCCAATTTGGATGACCTTAAACGGCTCCTGAGGGGTACTTTCCGATAGTACTAACAGATGGCGTCACTACATTATCACATATGATTGGTTGCAGGGCTAGTAACCGGCTCTGATTGGTAGAATTTTGTGCTGCCATCTGATAGTCAAGCTTAGAAATACCCCCCGAGTTACTGTCCCAGGCACTCTAGACAGGTTTCAACGTTTGGCCCGAGTGTCTTTACTTGTTTGATTTATGTACGCTGATATTGTCTTTTTGTGCCTTCATTATATAGCTTCGGTATCATCCATTTTTTTTGCTTCATCATTTTTGTTTTATTTTCTTTCCTGTATCTTACTTTGGTTACAACTAACAAATGATCAGTGTGCAAACTAGTTCCTCTGAACGATCTTACGTCATTTACAGATGCTGCATCTTTTATGGAGATTAACACATGATTTATTTAATTCCCTCTGTCTGTACCTGGGATTAGCCATGTCATCTTTATGAATTAGTTTGTGTTTGAACTTCGTACTACTAATTACTAAGTTTGCTGCTGCTGCAAAATTGCATAACCTCTCCCCATTGTTATTTGTATTGTCATGTAAGGTGTCTTTTCCTGCTACCTCTTTATAACATATTTTTTTACCAATTTTGGCGTTAAAGTCTCCTAAAAATAACAAAATATCATGCTTGTTTACTTTTTCTTACACGTCTTCTAGCTGATTATAAAGTTGTTCCTTTTGTCTATTGTTTGCTACCTCTGCTGGTGCATAGCAACTTATGATTGTTAAATTTGCTGGTTTTGATTTTATTTGTAAATATGATATTCTTCCATTCATCGCTTTGAAGTTTAATATTTTATCAACATTGGATCCACATAGGTGTTTTTTTTTATGCACGCTAACCAAGGATATCCGTTATATCAAAACAAAATTAGAACGACGGTATCAATACAATGCTGCCATATGTATTTTTTACAATAAGTTAACGCAGAAATGCTCAAAACATGTTTTTGAAGCTGAAAAAATCTACAAAAAAATTATTTTTACAATTCTTCTTTATTCTAATTTGCAGCTTTTTATGTCAACAGATAACGAATTAAAACACTTATTAGAGGACTTCATTTTCAAACTTTTGAGATCCCATGCATACCCACCAAGCATGCTACAATATTTTCGTATTAAGATTTTCGACTCGGAATTTTATGACCAACATCGCAAAGTTTGGTTCTTTCGCCAATTTATACATACCCTGTATAATATTTCAGTATCAAGGATTTTTTTAAAATAAAAAACTTAACATTATAATGTTGGGTATAAAATTGAAAGTATAGAAAATAAATATAATAGTTACACAAAGCTTAAAGATCATAAGGAATAATTTTAAATTATATAATACAAATCTGATCCTACTAAAAAAACTGGGACTTTAAAATAAATTTCTCATCTTCAATGCTATTTTTTTTGCTCGAGCCAGAGGCATACCAACTCCCTACATTTATTTTTTTTTATGTAAAAAACCACCACCTTAACTCAACGTTTTAATTTTAAATTTTGGGTGTGTGTACAGTGAACTGATATATCCCTCAAGTGCCAAACATATTTCCTCTTGAATAACATCTGCCTAGCCTAATAATGCAAGAGCTTCCAGGTTCTATTCTTAGCATCTAAAAACTGGTCTTGATTTACCACAAAACGAACCTGTGATATCAGACGCAGAAAGAGAGTGCATTCCCAGTAAAGATTTAGTTGTGTTCCGATTTAAAAAGCTTTGTAAACCTGAACTATAGGAATCTGTCGCTGATTAACACTTAAAACCAATGTGGCAGCTGAGGGTATCGGTAGATTCTACTGAGGACTTTAGATCGTCTATGCCAATTAGTTTTGTAGCCTTCTTCCCGGTAGGAAACAAGCGCAACTTGTAATCAGACTCAATACTGCTGTAAATGCATCTTTGTTTTTACTATGAGATAAAAGTTTCTGCACAGAAATAGATTCAATAGTCATTTTGGCTTCAATCTCATACATGCTGTCGTCTTTCTCTAGTTGCAATTTTCAATGAATTTTCTAGATATTTAGGCATCAAATATGACGTGAATTTCTGAGAAATTACCATATTTTACAAAAAAAATCTGCTACTGTCGGATGTCCTATACAAGTTTCAGGCTATGAACTTTAGTGACCCATCAACAATACGTTTGCCAAAAATTTCTGGTATTCCCAAAGTCCAAAATCTGGCAAAGCACATACATCATGTGTAACCATCAGCTGGTACAATAATCATTGTCACCATATTAACCAGTTCATCGACCATGTAAAGTACGTTTTTTTTCTATAATAACTGTCAGTGTTACAATGTTGGTAGATATATGAGTAAAACGCTAGGAAATTTCTATACCTCGTGTTGGTAGAACTTTTTTAAAAATTATGGTTATGTGTCAATTTTGAATGTCAAAGTTTCTTAATTTGAACTCTAGACAAATTTCATTTTTTTACATGGAATCAAACGTTCATTATGTTTATTTTCAAATATTGTAAGTTTAATAATTAATAAATTTGCAATATTTCACTATGCTGATCGTTTTACCCACTATTATGACATATCTGTCAAAATGACAATAATTTTTTTAGTGGAAGAAAAGAACTAAGAATCTATGTACCAACATAATTAAAACTAGGGACCCTGCAGGAATGCAACTTATCCCCTAGAAAGTTGACCTTGAAAATTATAGAAAAAAAATGGACTTTATGTAAGGATTAATACAGCGTGATCGACTTTGTATGTTAGGATTAATACAGCGTGATTACTAAAAAGTGGGGAAAGAGCGGGACATTTTGAATTAAATCCTAGTAATTTTTTGCTTTTATGTTTCTTGCAGGTTTATAACCCCTTCTTTCTGGTTACATGTCATTGGTGGTACTGGAAGTCAATGTTAAATTTGAGGTTAGCAAGTTAGGTTTTGCGTCAGTTGTCAGTTTTGATAGTTTCTCCACCACATTTCTTACAAGTCTCTTTGCCTACTTGATTACACAATACACACAAATCACATTTTTTTTAACCAACTGAAACTTTTGCTAGTTCTATCGACTTCATTTTATTGCTTCTTTAAAAAACTGAAACTAAAACTAAAAAATTCGAAATTCTGAACCTTGGTTTTCTAATACAAAAAAAATCAATCATATAACTTTAAATAATTATTGTTTATGGTCCTCAAACATTGTGTAACTTTGTTATTTGTTTTATATAATTATCGATTACTTTAAGTTGATATCATGGTAATGTCTAGTTTTTTTTTTTAAATAAAAACTTAAAATTCACTTTTGGATTCACTATTTCAGTGTATTATCCTTTTATTGTATAAGATTATAACCTGAAATATTCATATTAATTAAATAATAGTAGATTATGCAATGAGGGAGAGAAATGGGTTATTTTGCTGAGGTGTAATTTGTGACTCGAGGGCAAAGCCCGGGAGTTTTTCTGTCAAAATCTGCTATGTTATTAATTTTTGTACATAGTAGGTTCACTTTGAAGTATATCTAACCTCAATATTTGACTTGTCAAATCACCGTGTAATAATGAATGATCTATACTAGAGTGCTTTATTAACCAGGCAAGCTTATCCCACTAGATTTTGTGTCACAGGGATTTTAGCGCCAAGCCGTTGGCTGCGCTGACCGGTAACCATGCGTTCTGTCGTCTGTCAACCAAGCAAGACTAGAAACCGTTGGAGTACGTACTGCTCGATCCAGACGAACAATGCATGCTGATTTAAATCTTTGTGCATTCCATTACGATGCTAATTATAATTACAGTCTTCATCCAAGTGTGGTTATTTAAATCTATACAGTGTGTAGGTGTTGTTCTGTGCTGCCAACTGTATCTGTCAGTTCTATTGAGTTCTGTCACTCGTCACTGTTGTTTGAATTAAGGTACTATTAAAGTTCTCTAATTTGAACCACGTGCGTGTTAGTTAACAGTGTTTTCGTTTCGATTTTTTCTGCTTTCTTTATATTTGTTTAAAAACCAATCTTTTTCAAGACGGATTAAATTAAATGACATGATCGTTGTTTTTCCGACTTACCGTATGCTATTTGGAAAGTAACTAGAATTTGAATTTGCCGCCACTTTCAGTAACTCAAAATGGCGGATAAGCTTGCTCGTATAAATATAGTACCTTAATCTATACTATCCATTCACAAAACTCGTGCACTGTCAAAACGCTGTCAAGTTGGTACCTTGTTTAAATTCTGGTTTGGAACTTCTGCTTGGGCTTGCTGATTTTGACAGCACTGAAATTTTTGCAATTTAAAAACTTGACTTATGTCACACTTTCTTGTAAAAAAATAATCTCCAAAATTCTTTAATTTTTGTGCATACACCTCAATCGCAATGGTACAGAAACGAAAGGGGTTTTTATTATTGGAAAGGAAAAAAAACTGTAGTTAATTATTACAAGGAAAAACTTTGCTTAACTTTTGACACATGTAACATAACCTAAGTGTAATATTACTAGAAATCACCAGATTCGAAGTACATTCCCAAAAAAACTGTAATTTCGATGTACACTCAGCAAATATTTAAAAAATTAGACATTGACAGTTCACGAGTTTTGTGAATGGATAATAGCTCTCAAGTCATGAAAAATTAAAGGTGATCTAAGAATAAATAAAAATTAATTTTATCCGACAATGAATGTCAATAAAATGTCACCTTAGTAAATATGAAACGATTTGTTTTCACCCCATGTTTAACCATTTAATTTCAGTTTTTTCATTATAGAGCTACAACATATTTAACGTATTTTCAGTAATTGGCTTCAAACTGGACGACACAATGCTCAGCTGCATCATAAACTGCCTCTACGTGCACTTCATGGCTCCAGGGGAACTAGACAGGCTGCAGGGCATTTTAACAAACATCACGCAGATCCCAAGATTTAAGATGATGTTAATGTTTTTAGACCAGTCTGATTGGCGGCGTATTAACCAGTTGATTCAGTTTTTAGATCAGCACGGTCGAGGTTTGCCGACCAATATCAGAAACGCTTACGCCAATTAGATAATACTTATGTCTTACTGTCTATGCTATGTGTGATATTTCAATAAATAAAATAATGTACAACTAACCGAGTGTCGCATGATGATCCTCCCCAGCCCGAAGCACACAAACATCGTCCGTATGCACGGTCACACGTTCCTTGGTTCAGGGCGGAATTGCAGTTGACAGGGCAGATGGGAACGTCGCAGTTGGGGCCTACCAAGCCCTCTTCGCATAAGCACTGGCCATGTCGACACTGCCTCGGGGCCGTGCAGTTGTCGCAGTGTAAAATACTGTAGACTGCACTGAAGCCTTCACCTGCCAGCCCTTGCTTATAATGTACCGTGAGATGACCTAAAAGCATTTTCATTGGCTTTAGTCGATAGAGAATGTATTATACATTCGGCCTCATTTTTATTCTGGGAAACAGTCAGAATAGACCTAAAAACGATGTAATTGCCCTGTGTTCAAGGCAAAAAATGTACTTTCCTTAATTTTATCTACTTAGTAACCTTGTGATATACCATGCTTTTGCTATGTTCGGTTTTGAAGCCGGTCACCCGGTTTAATACATAAATGTATACAGAATCAGAAACTGTCTGTAATAGTAAATTTTGGTTCACCCTTAGTAATTTCATATTCATAAACATTTCCTCAAAGACTTGGAATATAAGAACTGATATAACAATTCCATTAGTGTTGTGAATACAATAAAATTAAGAAAAAGACAATTTGAAAAACAAACATTTAAGGGCAGATTCTATGGCTCAAAATAAGACACATCAGATAGGAACTAACTCTTTACTGACAAAGCCAATCATTTTAATTTTTTTTCGACCCGTTTCCAAAACAACCATGGCATAGTCACCAGGCTTTATTCTTTCTATCTAGACCGTAACACATGCTAAAATTACAAAGATACAAAGAAACTACTACTGAATGTCTTTTTCTCAAAAAAAAATAATAATCAGCATTGTCATAGAGAGCTGGTTACTGTCTGATCTGTGTCATCACACTTATGTTTCATTCATTTAATTGAAGGTCGAAACAATGAATTAGTTTTGAGTATGCCATTGCAGTGCACAATTCTTCAAGTATCACATCCTAAGATAGGTGACGCATAGATCTGACGCGCGTCAGAGCCAGTATATGTAGGAGAGTACCGCCAATTCCGCCATGTTTGTTCCTCTGTCATATGCGTCACTTTGAGGTTAGTAACACAATTCCGTCAATGTGACATTTATTGGCAATCCGAAATTTTACTTAAAATTGGCAAGACTGTAAGTCTATGTCAAATTCGAGGTTAGCAGGTTAGGTTTTGTTTGTTATTTGACACAAACTGACGCAAAACATAACCTGCTAACCTCCAATTTGACATAGACTTACAGTCTTGCCAATTTCAAGTAAAATTTTAGACATAACTCAATCAGTTATTGCTCATAGGAACAAAAATGGCGGCGATGGCGGCATTTTCACGGATCAAAGAATGGCGGTACTCTCCTATATCTACTGACTCTGACGCGCGTTGTAACGATTTTGAATCGATCATATTATTGGTCGATTTTGACGTGATAAATTCTCCTATTGGTCAGATGTTGAAAGGGCACGCTCATTTTATCGATTTTTGCAAACAAGCGAATTGACTTCGTGTGATGTGCTTTTCTTGCCGTAAGCGTCCATTTTGGATGACATTATAAGACGCCAAGTGTTGGGCCTCTTCTCGCGGATTTTCGTTCATTTTTGATGGCCTCGTACTGCTTCTTTGTGCCAGAAGTCTCCATGGTTGCGTTTCGCTAGATATTGCTATGCAAGAATTCCACGAGACCCTGGGTACGTAGCATTGTTCGTTGAAGTGCAAATTCCTAATTGAAAGCTTCTTATACCACAAATTTCGTTGGGCGGCAAATTTCCTTGGGGCAGCTTTTGTGGCAGCTTCCTTAGCGGTTCGAATTTACTTGCAAGCTCCGCTTTCAAGGGGCCTATTCGCCTGTCCTATCGCTGAATTTGCGAAGCTAAAGTGGACCCCGTGCCAAAAATTTGGGGAACCATGCTGAAATTTCACCTGCAGGAGACCGCTGTGGAGAGGACTCCCTACTTCGTTGAGGTTTGATTATCGCCTCAGTTGCTGTAGTTGTTTTTAATTGTTATTAATGTGCTTAATTTGCGCCGTTCCTGCCGAGTTTAGTAATGCAGCTGATGTGTTTGTTTTAATGCCGTAATGTTTTATGGAATTTATTTGGGGAATTGCTCCGTCATTGATTTAATTTAATTTCAATTAATCTATTTGATAGTATTGTGTAATTATAACTTATTGCTATGGCCAAGCTCGTTGAGTTTTAAATCGTTAGGAATTGATTCTATATTAAATTGTGCTCGAGCTGACCTGTTCATAGTTAAACATTTAAAGTTCACGATTTCGGCTAAGATTGTAATTGACTTTATGGAAGGATCCGTCCTTGTTAGTTGACTTTGCTAATTTGATATTTAACATTTAAATGCTCATTTATGGTATTACTGTGACTTGAACGAAGTAATACTGTCACACCAACGGCTCAATTTACAAGCCAATGTGGCTTCTGGAAGTGCGTATTACACAGATCTGTTTAAACGGTACAATCACTAGGTGTAGATCGCGTTAAATATAGAGCTACGAATGCATAAGGCTCGTTATCTTGGCGTGTGCAGAACGCAACGTTTAAGAACCATTTGTTTTATTTGTTCTAAATTTACCTAATCACTTATATTACTGAATTTTATTACATTAATTAAAAGTTTGGGTCCTAATTAAGGTCAAAAATTTAAATTGTTGTTTAACATGTATTTATGCTAAATAGGGCTGTGTGTTTCATTTATCTGGATCGCATACTTGAATGTTTTAATTATCTGGATCGCATACTTGTTATTTGTCCATATGTACAGGTCGCGTCGTATATTTTGGAACCGTTGTGGTTATTATATGTGCAATAATGTACTCTGACTTTTATTTGCTACTACATCGAGTCTCTGTTTTCTCGAATGAGCTATTTAGGTTCGCCGTTACACGTTTCATCTGGGAGTATTAAAACTGAAGCTAGACAACGGCGTGGGGCTCTTTCCGGATCCTGCAACATCAGGTAATTCGTTCTTAGTAACCCACTCCCATCTTCAGCTGAGAGGCCGCGAGCGTACACTCCCAAGCTACCCCTTTTTGGTGGCAGAGATTCTTAAGCAGGTATTAGCGCAGAGGGACATTGTGTTGTAATACATTGTTTAGTTGTTTAATTGTTGTATCGTATCGGTAAATAGGGGTAATAACCAATTGAAACTTTTACAGTTAATTACCATTAATTAACTAACGCATATTTTGCATATTTAAGCATTTCTTGCATAGTTTAGCGAAAATTGCCTAGAATTGATTTCAGATATTCTTCTTCTTCGTACGCCCCGTCCTTATACCCTCTTGGATGTCAGAATTGGGATGATTTAGTTGATCTCTTCATTCACCCATTTCTTCCATTTCGCCCTGTTAGTTGTCATCGTCTTCAGTTTTTCAATTGTTTTGCCCTTTTCCCCCACATCTATTATTTGCTGTAGCCATGTTTTCCTTGGTCTTACCCTTTTCCTTTTCGTGTGGTTTCTTGCTCTCCACACTTTTTTCACTAGTATATTTGTTTCCATTCTCGTTAAGTGTCCGTTCCAATTTAGCTGTCTCTTCCTTACTTTGTTCCCTATTGGTTCTTGTTTGATTACTTCTCTTATCATGTTGTTTGTGATTCCATCCCTATTTTTCTTAGATGTTTCATCTCCAATGCATCCAATTTTCCGATGTATTTCTTTTGTATCGTCCAGTTTTCACAGGCGTAGATTAGTTTCGGGAGAATTATGACATTGTAGATCCTTAATTTGGTTTGAATGTCCATTTCTGATTTCCCTAGTAATGCTCTTAGTGTGTAGGACAGGTTGTTTGATTTTTTCGCCCTATTCGCTAATTCTACATCTATATTTAAGCATTTCTTACAAATTTTAGCGAACAAGTAAATAATTATTGTCTTAGGAAAGTGTCTAATGAATTTGAATTACATACATACGAGTCATGTAACAAATGATAAGTTTTTGCTTTTGAGACGGATTACACTAATGCAATTTGAAACGAAGGGAATGAATATGAATCTTTGGTATTAAGTAACAGTTTCGAGAATTCATGCAAAAGTGTAAAAGGTAAAGTAAGAGGTAAGTACTACCATTATCGAAAAAATTTATTCAGTAATGAAGATAATCCCTGATTATACAGTGTTTGGCATAATAATGTTTCCATTTTTAAACCGCCATAACTTTTGAAGAAAAAACACATTACTTGTTTTTATCACAAATTGTTCTATAAACATTTGGATATTATGATCTATTAGCAAACCTTTCATTAAGATAATCTCTGAAACTTCTTTGTGGCGTGAATTCATAATTCATATTGGCGAAATACCCAAATAAGAATATGAATCAAACCTTTCAACTGACTACCATTTTCTTCAATACAAGCCCGAAGTCATTCACTGAAAAATACCATGACTACACAGAATTTCGTCGGGGATAGCTACAATTTTGACATGAATGCAGGTTTTTAAGTCCTTCTATGTTGTTAAAACGTTCAGCTAGCTTCATAGAAAAAAATCTGGGACTGTCAAGTCTGGTCTACTTGATACCGCTGAAGCGCCCAAATACAATTGTTACTTGTTCAATATTTTTTTTCATTTCTAACAGATCTTCCACTACCCATTCCTTTTTTGTTGTGAACAAATCCATCTTCTTGCTATTTTCTGACCCATCTGCGAATCGATAGTCGAGGTGATGCATCCCCTCTGCCACTGATGTCCCCTAAGTCCAACCGAGACGCATATTGTATTGCAATGATTCACCTCAACCTTGCACATTGTTCAACCACAAAAATTCTTGGTTGCAAAAGTCAGAGATCGATTATTATTCACATATCAAAACCAAAAGTATGTAGAGTCTATTACATGTTTGATCTTTAAGATTATCGCATCCGGTTCAAACTTTGATAATTATATGCACTCAAATGCACGAAAATATGCGCATATATATGCATAAAATTTGTTGAGTATTTGCACCCAAAGTTGCAATATATGCACATAATATGCTCTAATCTTTTTGGAAATAATTAGAAGTTTTCGAAATATTGTAAAAATATATAGTATATTTATTTCTCTAATTTTTAATCAAAGACCTAATTCATTTTAACGTTTGTGTATATAAACATGGACTGCCAATGCCAACTTAACGTTGTAAGCCAACATAAAATTGAGGTTTCCCCTAACCCCGCCAGACTATTATTCAACCAACACTCGAAGTTCGCCTCTTGAAATGGATTCTACATATTTTGGCTGATTCCTTATACATTGCTTCTATTGGAAAAGTGAGGGTTGCTGGCAGTCTATGTTTATATAGACAAAGATTTTAACAGGGATTTCCTCTTTCCTCTGCTTATTTCGATATGCGCACTGCACTCCAGCGGCAGAAAGTGAACGTATACGGTAACCCCCAAAAAGTCGGAATACGGGAAATTTTTTTATTTTTGATTTAAAAAAAAAAACTTTACATCAATAATTTGTGCTTGTCTAAACACCTATTTAGCTCCTATTATATATACCGAGTGATTTTTACTTATTTATAAAATGGAGTTTTTCGAAATTGTCAAAATCCAGTGCTATTTTTTGGAAATTAAGTAAGATTTCGTTGAGATTTTTTTAGAGTGGGTTACTTTTAGCTAACTGAACAATCTCAAGGCCAGAAAACACCTAATTTTTTTAAACTTTAGGGTCATTCCAGCTCAAGTGGTCCAATTTTTTTTAAAAGTGTAGTTCATCATCTCAGATTTTGCTGATTTTTTTTTATGGAATGAGTATACTAAAAAAATGATCCATGTCAAATATTAGCTTCCTAGCATTATTGGGGGGGCCTGTAGCCACCCCTAAAAATGGGCGTTTGTGGCCAAATAGGTGTTTCTTCAATAATTTTTATTTCAGGTTCTGGTTGACATAGAAACATGTTTCTTACATCAAATTAAAGGTAATTTCATTCTCCAACTGCTGGTGTTAAGTATATAGCTGTACATAGTACCATTTTAGTGCAAAAAAATCACAAAGTTTAGTGAAAATACTACATATTCAATAATTTATTGTGAAGGGGGGGGACAACTTCATAAATTGATTTTAAGTGATTAATGTTCAGAATTGACCATAAAATCAATTCCAAGTTGTTAGAAAATATGAAAATGTCCCCCACAGTCTGTACAGCTCTTTGAATTTCACCATTTCCATGTTTTCGGCCATATTTGATGGGGTATATCTCCTGGGGGGGGTCAACATACAAAAAAGTTGATGACACAATTTTAAAGGTAATGTCAAGATCTTTCCACACAGAAAAAATCAGAATATGAAAGTTGCTCATTCAAAAGTTATATGCATTTTTATTTTAAGAAAATTCTTGGTTACATTGTTTACAATATATAGTCTTTGCAGTAAGATTATTTTTTTAAATTATCTTTGCTTAACTATTAGAATGGTCTAAGATTATTATTAAACATTAAAAAAATTTCTTTGCGACTTCACACGGAAAAAATGCTTGTGACGGAGTGGGCGGAGTGATCAAACGTGAGGCTGCAAAATCCAGTTTACAAAAAGTCGGCGCTGCCAGTCCAATTCAGACTCCAAAGCAGTTATACCAGTAAGTTATACATTATCCTTAATTGTAAAAAATTCCCTTAAACTAGGCCTATACTTAAAACTTCCTTTGTTTAGATGGGCACAAAGCTATGCAAAAGGAATCACTCTAGTATGGATTCCAAAAGAGGAAGTGGAAACAGTGAGTAAAAATCTGTCAAAAAGGTTTCAAAATGTAAAAGCAGTTCCAGGCAGCAGAATGGTTCATAAGTTTGTCCCAAGAAGTGAAAGTGAGATAGATGCATATGAAATGAGCACGAGCCAGATTTATACAACACATAGAACTGTCATCTTAGGTACTGTAATAGGTTTATATTTTGTTTCTGAATTTACAAATTATATTAATTAATTAAAATTTCTTGTTCATAGCTGATGCAGAACCTAAGTTGCAATCCAGTGATATAAAGGATCAAGTGTCAGTTGGAGACTTTGTTTCTTTTACTTACGACAATCAAGTTTATGTCGGCCAAGTAACAAATATACTGGAGAATAACGAGTATCCATTGTTAATTAATGCTATGGAAAAATCAGGAACTGATTATTATCGCTGGCCCAGCAAATCTGATGAAATTGCTTACAAGTGGGACCAAGTACAACAAAAACTTGAACATCCAGTGCCTATAACAAGCCAGCGAGGGGCCTTTAAATTCCCAAATTATAAGAAATAATTGTTCTGTTTATATAATATTCCACTTAAAACATTATCCTATGTCAAATGTTTATCACTATATATATAATTGTCAAGTACATTTTTCACTATATATATGTTTTCAAGTACATTTTCAGTGTTATAGGCCAAGAATATATTTCAAAATCGTACTCTTAAAGTTGTTAATCTGTTTCTTTTATTTTTCCAAACCCACTGTTCATTTACTTTGAACAGAAAGATTTTAATATATGTTTAAATTGCAGCAAAGTTTTGTTGCACTTTAACATATTTATATTTTTTATCCTGTGAAACTTGAAGTCTGCTCTTACTAATATATATCACCCTTTGTACTACAACGTTCCATCTAAAGGAATACACTTACTGATATGTACATAACTTTTGATTGAGCAACTTTCATATTCTGATTTTTTCTGTGTGGAAAGATCTTGACATTACCTTTAAAATTGTGTCATCAACGTTTTTGTATGTTGACCCCCCCAGGAGATATACCCCATCAAACATGGCTGAAAACATGGAAATGGTGAAATTCAAAGAGCTATACAGACTGTGGGGGACATTTTCATTTTTTCTAACAACTTGGAATTGATTTTATGGTCAATTCTGAACATTAATCACTTAAAATCAATTTATGAAGTTGTCCCCCCCCTTCACAATAAATTCTTGAATATGTAGTATTTTCACTAAACTTTGTGATTTTTTTGCACTAAAATGGTACTATGTACAGCTATATACTCAAAACCAGCAGTTGGAGAATGAAATTACCTTTAATTTGATGTAAGAAACATGTTTCTATGTCAACCAGAACCTGAAATAAAAATTATTGAAGAAACACCTATTTGGCCACAAACGCCCATTTTTAGGGGTGGCTACAGGCCCCCCCAATAAAGCTAGGAAGCTAATATTTGACATGGATCATTTTTTTAGTATACTCATTCCATAAAAAAAAAATCAGCAAAATCTGAGATGGTGAGCACACCCACCTGGACCACTTGGGCTGGAATGACCCTTTATAGCCCAGACATATTAGGGTTTGACCTTGAAAAAAATAATGTAAATCTGAAAATTGGTAGAAATAATCTATTTAGTGTACTGAACAACATACCAAAAGTCCTAAGCGGTCCTATGTCGGCTTCATGATGAAAAAAGGCATAGGCGGGTATTTCGGGTTTATACAGGATATTATTCTACATATCGTGTTTTGCCATCAATATATAACTTAATAGGTATATATATCTCACTATTCATGTATTTTATATCATACATGTATACAATAATAATAATAACTAGCAACCAGTGAGACAAATGTCTCATTTAATAAAACAAAAAAGACTGTTTTTCAAATAGAACGCGCTTTCGAGAAATCACTCGAAAACCGGAAGTGTCACGTGATTGAAATTCGGTTTCTGACCTGACATAACCATTCCAAACAAATAACTTTAATAACTTTTTTCTCTATCTCTTACGGTTTGGCTGCTGAAACAGCGTCCCGGACGGACCAGCGTCCCGGACGGACGAAAATCACGTGATTTCTCGAAAACCGGAAGTGTCACGTGACTGAAATTCGGTTTCTGACCTGACATGACCATTCCAAACATATAACTTTCATAACTTTTTTCTCTATCTCTTACGGTTTGGCTGCTGAAACAGCGTCCCGGACACACAAAACAGCGTCCCAGACAAGCCTATTATATATATGGATCTTTGTTCCACCAGAAGCTTATTTAGTGTTTGGAAAAAGGTCAAAAAAGGTAAAAGCAAAATTTAAAAAAATGTTACATACAATATATTTTTATTTTAGAATAAAACTCGAAAACTTAGTGTCGACAAAATGAGTAGAACCGGAACCTAGAACAAATTAAATCTTGTTTTCCTTTCTTTCGTTTTAAGTATAATATGGTTGCTTACTTATATTTCGTCTTGATCATCGTCGACTTCAACTTCATTTACTGGAGTATCGTAACTGCAGCTTCGACCCCTGCAATTTATGCACATTATTGAGCAAGCAAGGCCTGCAGTTCTACATGAACACCGAGCCCCGCATTCAGATTTACACCCACAGGATACCATCTGCAACAGTTCATTTTTTTCTTGATAGCTTCATGTCGGAGAATTGCAACCGAAGACTGCCTTCATCGCATGGTTGCCTAATTCCATTGCATTATGACAATTAATAGTTTGATCTCCAACAAACCCAGATGATAAAGACCGTAAGGAACTACATTCCTGCCTAGGAGAGCGGGTCGACAGCCAATTTATAAAAAGGTTCAAATATTTTGCATCCACTGATCTTCTTGAATCTCTAAGTTCAACGTGTTGTTTTGTTGAAGTTCTAGTAATACCAGTCAGTTCAACGGAACTACAAATTTTAAGACATCCACAAAAAGAGAGCACGAAATATGCTAGCTGACTATCAGATATACCACGGCCATGAGTGAGACCTCCCTGAACTTTTCAAAGGCGCATCAAAGACTGTTCGATCGCCATATCTGTTGAAAGTTTACGTGCAGAAAATGACACATCTGAATCATAAAGCTGATTTTGTTTATAATCTTTTAAATAAATATTTGCCTACCACCACATACTTTCCTTCACTAAGTAGTTTATTACAGTAAAAACAAACGTTTTCCATTATTATCACCAATTTATATCAATAACATCACAAAAAATTACGCGCGTATAAGTTACACAGTAATGCAAGTGCAGTCTGCTGTAGACACGCACTGATTTATAGTTTAGCCACGTTGTTACGCCCTTCGATCTTTCTGCGGTAAGCAGAATTTGTCAAAGAGCATAATATATTTCAATTAAAAAAATATGAACTCAGTTGGTAATTACCATTACATTCATAGAGGTCAATGGCAAATTATATGCGTTATTATTAAGGAAAAAACTTTTTTAATTTTCTTTTGTCAAAAATTACATGAAGCCGGCATATTTCGCTTTAGGACTTTTGGTAAGTTGTTCAGCACAACAAATTTAATATTCCTACCGATTTTTAGATTTACATTATTTATTTCTAGGTTTTGGTAAAATTTAATCTAATATGTCTGGGCTATTAGCTAAACATGAATTTTTCAATTTTTTAAATATTTTTCAAAATTTCACATATCAAAACTGAATACATATTACAATGAATTTTTTTTATGTGAAAACTTTAAAGATTTATAATTGGAAAAAATAATATAAAATGTTAATTACTTCTCGATTTTTTATTATTTACCGAAAAGGAACATGTTCGCATAATTTTTTCGTTTTTGATGCAAGGTGCTTTTTAAGAGAAATATTTTTCAGTGATAATTAATTATCTACTTAAATGGCTTCTAAAAAATCTAATCTAGCCCTGTTAATGAATTACTGTTACAAAAATTCTGTTAATGTTCATTAACAGTTGTCTAAATAAAGAGATTTTTTAGAACATGTAAATTGGATAAGGAAAAATCTCCATTTAGACAACTGTAAAAGAGCATTTACAAGATTTTTGTAACAGTAATTCATTAAAAGGGCTAGATTAGAGTTTCAGAATCCATTTAAATAGAAATTAATTAAAATTGAAAAATATTTCTCCTAAAAAGCGCCTTGCATAAAAAACTTAAAAATTATGCAAACATACTACCTTTCGGTAAATAATAAAAAATCTAAAGAAGTAATTAACATTTTATATTATTTTTTCCAATTATAAATCTTTAGTCTTCACATAAAAAAATTTGAATTTTAATATTAAGTCTTGGTATGTGAAATTTTGAGAAATATTTAAAAAACCGAAATATTAGAGTAAAGTGACCAAATATGGAATAGGTGCTTAATATGGAATACCGATTTATTTCCAAAATGGTTGGCGCCATCTACTAACCGAAGGCTGACACACCATCTGGCGCGCATTTTTGCATTGCCACGAAATTTTGGTAGCCATTATTGTATTAGTATGGATCATACCGCCAGTGAACGTGCTATGTTGATTTTGAAAGTTTATTTGCTGGAAGGATTTTTTTGGTTTTTAGCAAAACGTTTCAGTTTTATTGAATTTCTTTGAAAGCATGTTGATCTTGTAATGTCGTTGCTTATTACTGATGCCACTGTTTGTCGTTAACTTTTGGTTTTTAGCAAAAAAAACTCAGTTTAATGCAAGGTTAGTGCTTAATATGGAATACGTCAACGTTCCAAATATGGAATGTATTCCGTGTTAGGACTACTTCCAAATACTGTATTGTACAGTTGTATTTCGTGATAGGTATGTATATAGGACCACTCAAAATGAAAAATATTTCTTTGTAGGAAGAAAATGTCGCATAATTCGAATAAACGAAGAAAAATGTGGAAGGACGAGAAGATTTTTGTGATTTTTGCAAATAACTTTTTGATGCGCCTTGCAAAATTAATGTCTCTTTTTGTTTGCGAGAAAGTCGTTTTCCAGTTGCTATATTTAACATAATAAAAGTTTATTTCATATATTTTGTTTATTTAATAAGGTATTCCATATTAGGCTCAATATATGACAATTATAACTACCCACATTTTTTATTTATTTGCTCGTAATTTCTGTTTTGAGTAATATAGTCTCTTACAACTTTAAAAACGTCTTTGAGGTGATCCTTAGTAAAAGCTTTTAACACTATAACAAACCATTTTACCCCAAAGAAAAATTTGGACGTGAATAACTAAACGATATTCCATATTTGGTCACTTTACTATAATTTTTAGTTAAAGTTAAAAAAAAATAGGTGTTTTTGGGTCTTGAAATTGTTCAGTTAGGTAAAAGTAACACTCTAAAAAAAACTCTCATTAAGATCTTACTTAATTTCCGAAAAATAACACTTTGAATTTTGACAATTTTGAAAAACTCCATTTTCTAAATAAGTAAAAATTACTCCGTATATATGATAGGAGCGAAAGAAGTTTTTAGAGCAATTTTTTGGCGATCACCGTATATCTCAGTCGCATACAATAATTTTATTAATAAATTTAATGAAATAGTAAATCTCAAAAAGTTCATACATTACAAATTATTGTTAAATATAACCAAATACAAAAAATCCAGAATGTATGCACAAAAACGTATAAATATGCAAAATAAAACTTGGCTTAAACGATTTATTTTCATATAATTAGTATACATATGCAAACAGTTTCTCCGGCATATCAATTATAAAAAATATGCATTTGCCATATAATATCAGCTTTACTTATAACGTTTTAAACTGGTAGCATTATCCTGCCCCGTATATTAAATAAAATAAGTGACGCACTAGCGGCAATTTTACCATTAAGGTTTTAAAAACGCAGCCTGTCCTGTTTTCGAAGCGGCGCAGTCGCCACCTTCGGATATAGATCACGTCATATTAGTACAGTATGGGCGCACAAACTGTTAAAAAGCCACTTGGTTTTCGTCAACTTGCTGACTTTTATTTAAAGATGAGGTGTGGACACCGCACGACTTTCTTTTACTACTTGTAAAAGTTTAATTTTGCGATATTGTTCAAAAGCAGCTTCTAACAAATACACTTTTTGACAAAAATTATAGACAATCACTTAATATAATTATAACACTGCTTTAAACAATTGTCTCTATTAAATTTTGGACTTGGAAAAATATTTGTAAAAATTTACGTTTTTTTCGAAAACTATATTTCTTACAAAGAATCTTTTTAAACAAAAGCTGTAGATTAATTATTTTGTTTTAGAAAAGTGTATTTTTAACAAAAAATAATAAGAATTTCCCAGAAAACGAAAAAACAAAAGAGTACAGTACAAGTCCATTGATTAAACCGTCTGGGCTATGGAGAGAACACAGAGAGTCACAAATTCACAGACTGATAAACAGACATAATTCAAAAACTAATTTTTTTACAACCGACCAGAAATTATGCGGTTTCTGGAGAATTTTATCGTCAGAAAGTAACGTTTTACCGGCCAAGATCGGAAAACAGGAATCAGTGACCGGTAAAAGCTTTTGCCGGTCCCTGATGTCTTCGTTACTATGGAATCAAGTGTGTGATATTGTTTTGATAAGTCAAATAATAGATAATTTTTTGGAGATTGCGAAAGTGAATTCGCAAGTTTGAAAGTATACACTCGGATTTAAAAAAAAAAAAATTGTACGATACACAACCGGAAAGTGTTTTGCAGGTCTCCCCAAGCCAATCTACTTAGCTCGACCAGCAAAACACTACATTCCGGTCTTGTATCGTAAATTACTATTTGCTGAATCAGAAGATGCAAAAATGGATATTTCTGCAAAATCACAGAGTTCGAAAAAATTATGATTAATATGATTCTTGATTCAGACTATTTCGATAGTCATATACATTGTGAAATTGCCCTTTTAACAGGTTTCGGCTTATTAGTGAATAAACCCATATATTCTTTTTCCCTTCTTTTCTAAATGCAGTACTACGGTACATAAACCGTAATTATACCGCTGCTCGTGCGCTTACCCAATTTGATAAAGCAGTAATCTCACCGCTACGATCAAATAATCGCGCGGATAAAAAGTCACCCGTGCGTACTATCCCTAATACAGCTCCTGATTCTATTGCAAAATGTATAATGCTCATTGTACATCTGTAGACGTTTTTTTGACTGTTGACTGTTTTTAGGACTATTTTTTAAGATGTTTTTGAATGTTTCCCAAAAGTAAAAATGAATATTTATATCTACTAGCTTGATACTTTCACTATTAAGTTACATACCTGTACGAGATTCGACCACGGCAGTAGGCAAAGTCTCCTCGCTGCAAAACACAGCCGACAAAGCACTCTGGCTTCCCATGTCGACCAACTCGGGGAGTCCATCATAGACGTAAACTGCATTTTCACCGCAAGTAACATTTAATTGACTAGAATTCACTTGCAGCTGAATAATGACAGAGCCTGACTCGATCATAGGATCAATAATCCACAAACACTCCCTGGTGGGCGGGCCACCCCATGGGGCACTGTACGCTTGTCGCGAGCTTATTCCTTGACCCTCAGTCCCCGTGAGCATGCCCCGGGGTTCGCATTGGTAATAGCACTGGCCTTCGTTGCGAGGATCTCCGTAGTAATTGGGTTTACAGCGCTCGCAATGGTCTCCCTCCGTGTTGTCTTTGCAGTAACAAACGCCAGTTACAATATCGCACTCCCCTAAATCTTCAATACCGTGACCATTACATTCACATTTGTGGCAACCTAGAACAATTTGTAATTGCGGAGTTCTATGTAATAGTTATGTCATACCTTGTTCGGTGGTGGCATTTCCATAGCTGCCTTGTTTGCATAATTCACAATAATCCCCCATGGTCCAATTCATGCACTCCTCGCAATTCCCCACACCATCCGGACAGTTGGAATGATTGTTGCAGCCGCAGTTTATTGAGCAATCTGTGCCTGTCCATCCGAGATCACATTTGCAAGCGTAGTCGGGTTCCCCTTGGCATTTGCCATGCACACACACGTTGTAACAGGTACGAACACAAGAAGTGCGCCCATCACCAATATATCCCCGCTTGCACTGGCAGCTAAACGAGCCATCTGTATTCGTACAAATCGCCTGAGGGTGGCAATCGTGCAGACCTAGGCCGCATTCATCCACATCGGGACAATGAGCATATGCCCAGCGGGCATTTGGAATGTCTAGAGCTTGAGAGCAATTCGTCCTTGGGTTGTTGAAGTCTCCCTGAACACACATTCCTGAAAATTTAATAGATGTAATCATCGTATCTTGATTTTATTTTTACACACTTAAAATTTATTAATGACACGGTATTAATATGGTTTCTTAAAATATTTAAAACACTTTTTTTTGTTTTAATAATATCAAATACATTCCAAATGGTACATTGAGAAATAACAATTTCATCACTTACAATAACTACCATCTATGGTGAATAAAATATATACAGGGTGTCCACCCAAACTAAGAACAGCGCAATGTGCCTTTAGATCCGACAGATCATGTGTGTCGTTGAGCAGTTTGTAGAATGGAGAAGCCATATCTAACATTCATTGACTACAAACACGGTTTTGACTCAATCAAACGTTCCGCAGTCTGGAAGATCTTAGAACTAAATGCGATACCTGCTGAGCTAACAATATGATAAAAGCTAATTGCACAGTTGTTCACAGAGGACAAAGCAGTGGCAACATACCTGCTCTCTCAGACTTTAAACACGGATGCTCTCTCTCGCCCTGCTATTCAATATCGCGTTAGACTGGACAATAAAGAATTCAAACTTAAAACAACCTGGCATTATTTTGCAGCAAACAATAAGAAAAAAACCCTAATAAATGTTGTAGCAGGCCTGATTCGTATCACCTTTACTAGTTAATATTTAAACATGCTAGAGTAGAGCTGAACTGTAACTTTTTATATTGTAGCAATTAGATTAAGAACGCTTACGTATCTAAAATGCACGCTAAGTGAGTTTGCACGCTCAGCTGTAAGGCACACCAGATGCATCTATTATTAGAATGGAAAGGCGCCAGAGTTTGCGGGTTTTTGTGCGGCAGTAGAACAGTCGTGGTCAAGTTGTGACAGCACGCGGAGGTCCGTTGCAAGACTTGAAGTAAAATTGTGAACGTGCCCGGTGGAGTGCTTAAAAAGCAGCCAATGCTTTGTGTTTTTGAGGCTGATATTCAGCTTCGAGAGTGCAGTACAACCTTGGGTCCATATAATTCTCAGCCGAAGACGGCTACAGTGAAGCCATCAACCCGAAATTTCATAAATAATTTTTCTATTTTTAAAGTAATTAAATGTTCTGTTGGCATTATTTACAGCACAACACAAGTGTTAAAGCCCTTAGGTGTTCACTCTGTACACTGTTATGAAATTTGCCTGCAAATCATACAAAAGTTATATAGCGTGTCCTAGATAAGAAGGGCCAGTATGGGGATCTCGTTAATTGTAAGAGATACAGTATGATTGAAAACTTTTACCCTCTAAAGGGCTATGAATTAAAAAAAATTATGTTGGCGATGGTGAGTAAAGGTACTCAGTAATATAACCTATAAAATCTTGATAGAATGATTTAACTTCGACAGAATGTTTTATACTCAACACAAAGTGGTGCTGTGTATAGAAAATAGAGGAAATCACTTTGAACAGCTGTAGTTGTTATTGTTATTAATTTTTTTATGTATTCAACAGCCATTTTTGTATTTGTTAAAATGACATATAACCTTAAACTGATAGATATAAAATGTCAATGTGACTTTTAATATCACGACTGCCAACATAAATTTTTAACAAAACAATTTCACAGCCCTCTAGAGCAGGAGTTCCCAACCGGTAGTACGCGTACCACTGGTAGTACGCGGGAAGATTTCGGGTAGTACGCGTCACGTGGCCTCGTCCCGCCAACAACCGGGCGCCGACTATTTTGATCAAGCAGTGCGAGCGTTTACATCAACAAGAACGTACGTTTTCATGTTGTGTTAAGCATCACTAACTGTTGTGTGTGATTTTGTTGTGCTTCCATAATAAACTATGAAGCGGTTTCTGGTGAACCCTGGGACTTCAAAGGATAGTGTTAAAAGACCTAAACCGCAGGCCAATTGTAAATACGACGAATGCTACTTACAGTATGGTTTTATTGTAAAGTCCTGCACAGAAAACAGTGACAATCCGATTCCTCAATGTTAACATTAATGTTTGATATTTCATTATTTAAATTGTGTAGAAGTTGTAAATGCGAGTAGAAATTAGCCTTTAGCCTGTAAAAATTTAAACTAAACTCTACTGTTTATTATTGTCGTTTTATATTTTGTTTATATGTATGAATGTATACCTTCATATAGAGTATATAACGTTTGTGTAAGCAGCCTGGCTTTTATTTCTAGTGGGATTAGAGTGGTTATTTTCAGAATTATAGGTGTAAATGGAACAGGCTCAGATTAAAATTTATAGTAACACAAGGATGCAATAAGCGGACTGTTACAATGTATGTCTTAAAATCATTAATTTCAAAGATATCCTTGATCAAAAAATTAAAGAAAGTAATTTAAAACGTTTATGATTTAGTAGGCGGTGTTTTGTTTCAACACATATTTTTTTGTTTACATACAATATATGGGCGTTCTTCTATAGAAAAAGTAAATAAATAATAAGCATGCGTTCCAAAATGGCTTCTTTCGGGTTATCTTCAATTATTTACAAAAAAAATTTTGTTAAATTTATAGTGACTGTTCGAAGTGCCCTCCTTCTTCTGTGTTACCCATAATAATTCTGACAGTTCTAAGTAAAACAAACAGATAATGGAAACAAAACACCAGCCCACTAAATCGAAATGTTTGAAAAACGAATTGCTATCTTTAATTGTTTGATCAAGGATATTTTTAAAATGAATGATTTCAGGACATATTTATCACAGAACAAATACCTAACAGACTCAGAAGCGACACTCGCGGCGGCGCCGAGTAGCCGATTTCACCTATGGCGGCCATATTGAAAGAGAGTAGATCAAGAATAATATGTTGGTGGCACTGTAAGTCCATGTCAAATTCGAGGTTAGCAGGTTGGGTTTTGCGTCAGTTTTGACGCACACTGATGCATATTATTCTTGATCTACTCTCTTTCAATATGGCCGCCATAGCTTAAATCGGCACTCGGCACCGCCGCGAGTGTTGGTTCCGAGTCCATTAGGTATTTGTTCTGTGTATTTATGTTTATTAGGTTTTTTTTCTTATTTTTTGCTGCAGAATAACACCCTTGTATTCATTCTTTGCAATTTTAAAACACCCTGTGTTGCATTTATGACCGTTATAATTCACGTCATAGTAAATAGGTAGCCGTGACGACGCAGGTGACTGTTTCTGCAGCCAGTAGTTGTCAAAGTTAGTTATCACATATAATCTCATAAGAGCATTAATTCTTTCCGGAAATTTTTTTGAGTGTGTTCCAACAAAGTCGTATTAATTTGCCCGAGCAGGAGGCGAGGGCAAATTAGGACGTTGTTGAATACACGAAAAACAATTTCCGGATATGAATTAATGCTCGAATGCAGATTCGGTAAGAAAATCGTAACGACACAAACCCTAAAAAGAAGTAATGTCTACCTACAAAAAATTTCCAAGAAATTTTGTTGTTGTCTTGGATACGGCTCGTGAACTAATTTTTCTATTGGTCATTAATGAGTGTCGTACGATTTTCAAAGATCATTATAATAGTACACATTTTACTTTAGTCACTACATAATGCTTTCATTAATTAAAAAGACACTTTACCTCTAACGAAAGAAGGAACTAGAATAAGTTTATAACCTCACTTCCAGTTTGAAATACTAAATTCAAAACCAGCTGTTTATTTTTAGCACATGTACTAAAAGTAAATTTTTGAAAATGTACCGGAAAATTTCCACTTACTGCAGCTTTGATAAAAACCGTAAAATGTTAGTATTTAGATATTTGTTTTGTTATTATTTTTAATAAAAATGTTTTCGTTACTATGTTTTTTCATTCATGATATTCTCTATCAAAATGTAACGCGTGCTTAAAAAATTTCCTATGGAAATATTTGGAAAAAACATTCTACAGCTATTTTTTTCTAACAAAAGCATTTTGTGCATGCCTCCAAGAAAAAAATCCTTCCTCCTTCGGAGTCGGGATGTTTTCAGTTGGCATGCACTCATGCTGTTATTGAAAAAATAGCTGCAGAACATATTTCCAAATATTTTCGGAAATTTTTCAAGCACTTGTTATATTTCTACTGATAATTGATATTTATTACCCATGATAGCGATCTAGCTATAAACGGTGTCGAGAAATGGTAGTGATGTTAAATAAAAAAGTAGAAAATACAGGGTGTGTATAAATTAGCAAAAGAACTACACATAGCAAAGTTCATAAAATTCTGAGTCAAAAATTTTAATATTAAAATGTGGGATTGGTCTTCATGAGCCCTCACGAGCGGTAGATAAAGAACATGTTTTTTCCAGGAAAAGTACCTTGTCTGTTTCCAATACGTCAAAGTATCGTACAGGAAAGTTGTTTAAAATGTAAAATTATGGTCCCATGTAAAATTTCTAAAATATTGGCTGACTTTTTGTTATGAGCCAAAAGTCACTTTTAAATACCTCTGTAATTATTTGCCCTATTTTAGTTAAAGGTAAATTTTTGCCTACGTTCCAATTGAGCTATCAGTCTATATTTGGGTTTCTATACATGAAAATATTCTTAATTAATTTGCTCCAGGTTAGGCCCACTTCATGCTCATGATACTTTGGTTGCATACCCAATATTTCCCCCGTTTCTCAAAATTTTTGAGCTTTATCAGCCCATTTCGTCTGTTTTGGCTTCGTGGTTTGATGCAGAAAGGTTGCTGAGTGATCTACGTTTGTGATACGTACCATGATCTGGGTTTTTCACTAGTAATCTTAAAATTGAGAACGGCCCCTACTGACTCGATACCTATGCCTGCGAATTTTATTTGTGCCTTTGCCATTACCTTTAATTTTCAGGTTTGGTTAGTAACGCTTTCTGTAGTGTACCTTTTGATTAGCAAAGTGTTGGGTTACTTGCTACTTGGTGCCCATAATTTCCTTTTAGTTAAAGATTTGAGTTTTGTTTTAACTACGATCAGCTCCAGCGAGAAGTCGGTTGCCTTTGCTTTTCTCCTTTTACAGTCAGAGTGACAGTAACATTTTATGAACCCGTGTTACCAGAAAAGTACTTCATCTAGCACACACGGTTTCATAAAAGTAAAGCAATATTTCTTTATTTTGCATGCGACCATAGTTTTGCATTTTGAACAACTTTCCTTGAAGATGCTTTGACGTATTGGAAACAAACAAGATGCTTTATCACCAATCCAACATTTTAGTATTAATATTTTTGACTCAGAATTTTATGACCAACATCGCTATCTGTAGTTCTTTCGCCAATTTATACACACCCTGCATTTTCTACTTTTTATTTAAGATCACTACCATTTCACGACATTGTTTATATTTGTATATATTTTCTCTATAAATTTATCACCTTTATATTTAATCAGTTTAGCTAATATTTCATCTTACACTTTGTTACTTTTTAGTTTTTGTATTGCAACAGGCCTGATTTATATCATATAATATTTACACATGCTAGAGTAAAGCTGCATTGTAACTTTTTATTTTTGTAGTAATTAGGTTACACATGTATTTAAAATACGCGCTAGAATGGTTTGGCACGCTTAGTAAAGCAAACCGGAGGGACTTGTTGACACAGTGTTTTTACGTGCTCTTTTGTATGGGAAGTGGGAAGTTGGCAGTCGTGTGCCAGTTGCGACAGAGCACGGAGGTCCGAGACAATAGGACCAACTTAAAATAGCAGCCAACGCTTTGTCTTCTTGGAGCTGAGATACAGCTTCTACAGCATAACTTTTAAAAGTGGCCTCGTGTGCATCATCGAAAGGTCGGTAGTGGCTAAACTCAGGCTATGCCGCAATAGGTGAGCAGCACTGCACTGCATTAAGCGGGTAGTAGTTGCGCATAAGCCATATTGCAAAAGTGAATTCGGCGAGGTGCGAAACATAGTTTGCGGACTATCTTGTTAACATTTATACTTGATATTTTATTCTTGGTACACTGTACAAGTTGTAAATGCATTTAGAACGTAGCCTTCAACACGTAGTGCTTTGATTAAACTTTAGCGTTTATGTAAGCAGCCTGGCTTTTTCAGGAATATAGGTATAAACGAGGCAGGCTCAGAGCAAAGCTGTATTGATATCCTATAGCTACGCTAAGGGAAGAAATGCATCATGTGTATTAACAACTGTGTTAGCTAGCAAACAAAGGGCAATTAAAAATTCAAAGTACTGTAGGAGTGGGGCAAAAGCCGTGTTACAGTATATATCTGTATCATCAAGTATGCCAATTGAGATGATTTGTAAGAGAAGACACAAAGATTAAAGTTTTCAATGCCATGGTCAAGCCAGTCCTCTGGACCATAACAGAGAACATCAGAAAGAAACTACAGATCTTTATAAACAGGTGTCTAAAGGTTATAATGAGGATTTACTGGCCCCAGAGTATTACAAACGAAGAACTGTGAAAAAGAGCCAAAGAAGAAAGAATAGAGAAAGAGAAAGAAGAAATACCAAGGAGGGCACTGTAATTAAGCCCTCAAGGAGGAAGAAAAAAGGGACATCCAAAGGAGACATGTAGACGAAGCGTACAAAGAGAAACAAATATGTCTCTGGCACAAATGGAGCAATTAGCGCATATCTACCATATGCCCGGTAAAAAAATAATAGAATTTATTATTATGTACGTCTTCATCTAGAGTACATAGCGATTATGTAAGCAGCCTGGCTTTTATTCCCGGCATGGTTGGAGTGTTTACTTTCACGAATATAGGTATAAATGAGGCCAACTCAGAAAAAAGCTGAATCGATATGTCCATAGCCACGCTAAGGTAAGAAACGGGTCATATGCATTGACAACTGAGTTAGCTAGCAAACAAAGGGCAATTAAAAATTCAAAGTACTGTAGGAGTGGGGCAAAAGCCGTGTTACAGTATATATCTGTATCATCAAGTATGCCAATTGAGATAATAATAATAATAATAATAATAATAGTTTTTTATTTCCTGCTCAACTAAAATACACAAAAGAAATAATCTTAAATAAAACAAAATAAATGTGGATCGATTTGCACAGGAAAAGAGATAGCATTCAGTAAGTTCCCAAAATGGAAACCCCTGCTCTTCCATACTACCTCACCAATTTAATAGTTATTTGCATATATTTTTGAATAAACGTATCTAGAGCGGCCATGCTATAGATACATATTTAATTTTAGCATGCATTCATCAAACTAATAGAAGCTTTCGTAAAACAGCTGGGTACTGCACGGCATAGATTTATTTAATGAAGAAAATAATTTATCACATGTTACAAACCTGTTACGTGTATCTTACACTGATGATTTGTAAGAGAAGACACAAAGATTAAAGTTTTCAATGCCATGGTCAAACCAGTCCTCCTCTACGGAGATGAATCCTGGACCATAACAGAGAACATCAGAAAGAAACTACAGATCTTTATAAACAGGTGTCTAAAGGTTATAATGAGGATTTACTGGCCCCAGAGTATTACAAACGAAGAACTGTGAAAAAGAGCCAAAGAAGAAAGAATAGAGAAAGAGAAAGAAGAAATACCAAGGAGGGCACTGTAATTAAACCTTCAAGGAGGAAGAAAAAAGAGACATCCAAAGGAGACATGTAAACGAAGCGTACAAAGAGCAACAAATATGTCTCTGGCACAAATGGAGCAATTAGCGCATATCTACCATATGCCCGGTAAAAAAAATAATAGAATTTATTATTATGTACGTCTTCATCTAGAGTACATAGCGTTTATGTAAGCAGCCTGGCTTTTATTCCCGGCATGGTTGGAGTGTTTACTTTCACGAATATAGGTATAAATGAGGCCAACTCAGAAAAAAGCTGTATCGATATGTCCATAGCCACGCTAAGGTAAGAAACGGGTCATATGCATTGACAACTGAGTTAGCTAGCAAACAAAGGGCAATTAAAAATTCAAAGTAATATAGGAGTGGGGCAAAAGCTGCGTTACAATATACAGTGTGTCCAAGATAAGGAGGGTCAGTATGGGGATCTCGGTAACTTTAAGAGATACAAATTTGGTTAAATGGGAAGAAAGTTGCGCAATTATAGGACTAACAAAATTACGCCTAGAAATCCTTGATATGGTTTTTCATTTTTGAATTATCTCAAAAAAACCGAATTTTTGGATTTTCTATTTTATTTTTTTCTGGCGTTAATATTATAGTTAGAGCGAAACTGATTAAACTTCCTTAAAGCAAGTGTGGACTTAACGATTACGTTATAAAAATTTTTTATTCAACGTTTCGTCTTCGAGAAACCATCATCAACTTCATTTTTTTAAATACGGTCCTGGTTTCTTAATGCTAAATTTGTGAAGTCCTTTTTATTCTGAATTCAACAATGTACCACATGTTATGGTTTAATTACGTTTCGAGCTATTTTTGATCATCACCAGAAAATGTTTATGATACGGACCTGCATTTCTCATAATTTTGTAAAAATAAGTTCACACAGTAAGCTAGGCGTTTTTAGATGCCGTTAAAATATTGAAATGCGCATCATAATGTCATAATTCTGATACATTAATTTAATAACCGACCAATAACTATTAACAATAAACAACAAATAAATGAACAAAAGATCGACAGAAAGAATAACAAAACGAGCATTGAATCAATGTAGTAGGTATTCAAAGTTTTGAAACTTTGAAACAGAAGAAGAACTTAGAAGATTGGTTCTTGAAGCCGTTCAAAGTATAACGCCAGTATTGCTGAATAATGTTTTAGATTTTACAGTTAGAAGATGTTATTTATGCTTAGAGAATGATGCCAACGTTTTTGAATACCTTCTGTAAATTTAATACCTATTAAATGGTTTCGATGTTAGTTTTGTTATTCTTTCTGTTTATCTTTTGTTCATTTATTTGTTATTTATTGGTAATAGTTATTGGTTGGTTATTAGATTAATGTATCAGAATTATGACATTATGATGTGCATTTCAATATTTTAACGGCATCTAAAAACGCCTAGCTTACTGTGTGAACTTACTTTTACAAAATTATGAGAAATGCAAGTCCGCATCTTAAAAATTTTCTAGTGATGATAAAAAAAAAAGCTCGAAACATAATTAAACCATAACATGTGGTACATTGTTGAATTCAGAATAAAAAGGACTTCACAAATTTGGCATCAAAAAACCAGGACCGTATTTAAAAAAATGAAGTTGATGATGGTTTCTCGAAGACAAAACGTCGGATAAAAAATTTGATAACGCAATCATTAAGTCCACTAAAAGCTGCTTCAACGAAGTTTAATCAGTTTCGCTCTAACTTTAATATTAACGCCAGAATATAATAAAATAGAAAATCCAAAAATTCGGTTTTTTTGAGATAATTCAAAAACAAAAAATCATATCAAGGATTTCTAGGCGTAATTTTATTAGTCCTTTAATTGCGTAACTTTCTTCCCATTTAACCAAATTTGTATCTCTTACAATTACCGAGATCCCCATACTGGCCCTCCTTATCTTGGACACACTGTATACCTACATCATCAATATTTTTTAATTGTATCTAGTTTATTACGTTAGTTTTCGTTGATTTCATTGTTAATAGTTCTGAAAAATGCTGTGCCCATTTTTTTAACATTTTCATCTACTATAATGTTTTACATTTGTTTTTCTTTGCCTGATTTCTAGGTAAATGTTTCTAATTGAATTTTTTTTAATTCTCTTCCAATACTTATTCTGTTAATCTTACAGTTTAATTTTTTTTGTAACGTATGCTTTATTCTTTTCTTCAATAGCCTTCATACATTCTTAATCAAACTATAGCCTTTTCCTAACTTTCGTTGCTATTGTATCACCGATTTTATTTGTTTGATGTTCATCCATATTTCCTCTATTTCTACTCTTTCTCTTTTTCCTGATAGTATTTTCCATATCTCTTGTACACACCTTTGGTTGTTTCCTCTTGAATGTTTTATTTCTAAGTTTCTTTGTGAGAACAATTTGCTGTATTTTCGCCCTTTTCCGTCTTTTCACCCATTTTTAGCTTTGATTTTAATTGTTTTCTCAGTTCATCCACGCCTAAACTAAAAGTTCGCCAAAGGCTCAAAATTGTAGTCCATCCGATACTTTCTTCCACTCGTTGAAACACTAACGCTCTGCAGTTTATTTTAGGACCTTCGATTCAATTCTCCATACGCTTGTCTTATAAATTAAGCTTTATTCCTGCATGCAATGTCGCAAATGGGGCTTATCGCATTCTAAGAATTTCGCCGTTGCCTGATGGCCCGATGCTTCAGGCAGAATTACTGACTCAAGATTTTATTAGCACGACGTTTTTCACATGGTCTCCATAAGCTAAAGAGAGCTTAAGTCACGTGTGCGCCTAGTCATTCTGTTCCCGCACCATTGGCCGAAGCTTCACTCAGTTGCCTGCGCTGAGATCGTCAAGAGGTGTTGGTGGTTGAGACCAAGACGCCGATTCCGTCGGTCGAGCGCTGCGTAAGTCTCAAAATTAGTGTCACTGTTTTTGAGCTGTGTTATGGTGATGTACTGGCGAATGTTTAGCCAAGTTTTCCATGCCGTTGCAGCTAAGCATCTCCGTTAACACTGATATAGTGGATCTTAAGAGGAAAACTTCGTCGTTGTGCTAAACCTGCCATTGAAGTGAAGTTCCGGATTTCGTTACACCATCTGCTTTTTTGTACGGGCTTCATTCAAGTTAACCCTCATCTTGGGGATATAATGCCGCTCACATTTGCTCGAATATCGCCCCTCCCATGTGGTTTCCAGTACTTTCTTGTTGTTCTTTTCTTGTAACGAGTAATTATTGCAACGTCCTTTGTCACTTTTGCATATTTTATTATTTCAATAGAGTTCATTGTTAAATTATTTATTTTTTTCATTGGTGTTTGCATGCATATTTGTGTTCTGGTTCAGATGATTGTAAGCAAGTGTAATGAAAGATAGGTTCAATTCAGCTGTACCAAGCCAGAAGCAGAAAGCTGGGCTCACTTCCTTCCACTTTCAAAGTGGGCCTACCTGTGTTGCTGATTTTCCCGATTTAGTCCGAAAGTGGTGGCCTCTCAATTATTTAGCATCTTTTAGCTCGTTTACCGGATTTCCGCCCTAATCCTAAGGTAGTAAAGAACCTGCCCCTTCTCCCTGAGCATGCCTAAAGCCGGACCCTTGTGTTACAGCCCATCGTAACGGGGATTGGGGCTGCGAATTTGGTTAAATTTACCGATTGCCGGTTGTGTCGTTAAGGTTATTTACGTTGCAACCAATTGTTTTTGTTGTTTAGAACCGTTTTTGGCTGTAACATCTTCTAGGATTGGCTTGGTGTCAACGTCCTTTCATTTTTATCATAAATATTATTCCTATTCAACTGCCCTTAATTACACTATGTTTATTGAAGCTTCCTATTGTAGGTTTGCATTCTTTTCCTTTACAACTTTAAACAATGATATGAAACTTTAAAACTAAAAAATTCAAGAAGCTGTTGGCAGTAGTGATATGCTAAAACTTACTTTGGTACTTAGTTATTTAAGGAATTTATTGGATTTTCTGTTAAAAGCTAAAAGCACCAAGAAAATTAGGACTAAGAAGCTAGAAGAATGAAATAAAGAACAGCGTCTAAGAAGACAATAGTGTAAATGTGTTATGAAAGATTTGATGGAACTAAAAGCGACTGAATGGCGAGAACTGATAGCAAACAGAAGGTGAAGAATTATATTATTTATAACTGTTATAACAAGATCAACTATTGTACCGACATTCATTTGTTCAAATTTTCTCATTACATAGATATATTGTACTTTGTATTGAAGAAATTTTTTTCAAATAAAGATTACTTATTATTATTATTATTATTATTATTATTATTACCTACATGATAACTATAAAAAACCGACATCTACATATCTCACCTGTAATCGGGTTTGATGAGTTGAAGCACCACCCGCAACTAAGAGAGCTTAAGCATGTGGAACAATTCGTATGCAGAGAGCAAGATTTGCACTGCTCTTGAGGTTTGGGGGCAGGAAGCAAACCGTTTTCCTGAGTAGTAATTAAGGGGAATGCCTGGTCCAACCACTCGCGGCAAAGGCCGAACTGATATTCACTAGTATAAACGGAGAAACTGAAGCACTGCTGAGTGGTCTCGCACCAAACACACCGTCCTTTCTCCTCCAAACATGCTGCACAATCCGGTCTCTTGTAACAAGGCGTTGGGCACTGATCTGCATTGATAGCAGCGTTCGGAGCCCGTCCAAAGCGGGAACATCGAGCCTCCTCCACCCACCACTCGCACAGCCCGGAACCGACACAACTGTCGCACGATATAAAGTTCGAGCAGTTCGAGCAAGCGCTGGGCTGGAGCGTTAGGTAGCGCCAATCGCCATCTGGGGAAAGGCAGGTGAGGCTCTCGTCTTCTTCACGTGACACGCATGTGTTGCTTGCTTCGCACCAGCCACACTGGGAGTCCGTCAGACAGTGCAGGCAGTTTTTGTATTGGGAACAGGTTCCATTTCCGTATGGTTCCAAGTACTCGAATGTGAAGACCTAAAAAATATATAGGATAACCATTTGTAAGCGATTCATAATCATGGATACAACTGTATGAGTGAGAACATTTTAATGCATTTGTGTGAGATTTTAGGTTAATTCAAAAATTAGATCTTGAGTTAATAAACACCAACAAAGCATTGAAATGTGTTTTGTCAATTTCATTTACTGAAACAATATATGTCCTACGACATCAAATTCATCTAAGCAGTCACATAGTGTTATTAGTAGTCATTCTTATCGTGTGTGTTTGCAACAAATAAGTGCACGATTTCTAGGTAATATGCCTGAAACTACATTATGGGAGAATACAACATGGAAGAGATGTTAGTGACACTGTACTGATTTGATTTGGACTTTTAACCTCCACTTTTTAAGTTTCATGTTTGATTCGAATTCCAAATTCTAGCAGACAGCCAAGAATTAATTCAGATCAAAATTAATCTCAAAGGAATAAAGCCGCCATGGAAGTAGTAAGACAATCAGCAAGATTTTGGCAAGGGGACAAGATAGGAATAGGATACTGTGGAAAAAGAGCAAAGACAATTAAAAAAAAAGTTGACAAAATATTTAAAACATGGAAGACATGCCACCAAAGTGAGTTTAATGCAATACATGAAGAAAGAGAAAAACAAAACCTTTTTCAAGATGCAGAGAAGGAAAATGTAGCTGCAAATGTAATCAGGACAACGAAAATCCAATAACTAAAGCAGAATAAACAAAGCAATAAAAAGCTTGAAAATGGAAAACACTAGTGGTGAGAACGACATCACACCACCACACCAGTGATGTAATATACCAGAATCCTAAGAAGCCAGGGCTTTGAAAAATGTCAAAAATTTCCTAGAACGTTTTGTTTGTCGAAGGGAACAAGGTTTAACTGAAGTACTTTTCAGAATTTCATAGTTTTCCCGAAAAACCAATTTGAATACCTATGAGGCGTTAGAAGGGAACATTTTGGAAATAGGACACAATGCCGACCGCAGACACAACATCGACCGTCTGCTATGGATATCTACAACTTATTTTTCAGAATTTTTGTCACTATGAAGCTTAACTTTTCTTAATAAGTTGCAATTTACATATTCAAAATGTGTGTGACGAAATATCAAACATCAAAGTCTGAGCTAACTTAAAAACGACACACATCATCTTTGAACCACTACAGATGGTTTGCCTTGTGTTCATGGTCGACATGGTGTCTGCAGCAGATGGTCGGCGTTGTATCCATCCACCGAACATTTTGAACAAGGAGCCTCTCCTACTTTTGCTCCGTGGTGGTTGTTTCGTATTTTTTAACCTAACCTAACTTTGTCTTCAGAGAAAGTAATCTTTAAAAGACTCTCTCTTTGGGTGGTGTAGGATTTTTACCGACTAAAACCTCTTCTCTCTTCCCCCACATCCTACTCTGGTACCGCTATCAGATTTCACAAGAGAGAATAACCCAATTCACTCAACAAAGTCGTGACATCATTTATTTATTAGGCACTCAGCCAACAGCCATTAGGCCAATTATAGGCGTCGCTGTGCATTTATGGGGACTTCCAACCCCACTAACGACAGTCATGATGTTGTTATGACTGCCGGGACCAACTATTTCCGTGACAGCCATATCACCAGGCGCTGAGAGATACAGCTGTGGAACTACCATCTAAGTTCTGACCAGAGAGAGCGTTGCTTAACTCTGCTTGTCGAACGTGGACGCTTGTTTAAGCTACACCACCGGGAATGCATCATGCATTCTAAACCGTATGGCTGATGACAAACAGTTCAATATTAGGAAAGAGCAAGCCGGCTTTAGACCTGGACGTTTCTGTACGGATAAAACAAACACATTGAGCAGTCACAGGAATGGAATTCACCGCTATATATAGTCTTCATTGATCTTTAGACTGGGTCATGAACTCTGTTAATAAGGGTAACAGAGGAATTGTGTGAGATTTCCAGAATTGCCTAAAAGATCTGGACTACGCATGTGATATTTGCCTGCTAACACATATGGAAGAAAAATTGCAAAAAGTGAAGATGCAAACTGCTATCTTGGGGCTCTAAATTAATATTTCTAAAACGAATGCCATGCGAATAAATACTTGTAATGACGAGAAGTTCCGGTTGACTATGTGCAGATTGAGGATATAGATAGCTTTCGCTATTTAGGGTTCCCCATTATAAACAAAGGTGAATCAGAAATGAACATGCAACAGAAAATTCAAAAAGCTAGGCAATTTCGTCATCGCACTTATCTAAAAAGAGGAAGCGTAAAGTCAGTGTTGCTATATGACTGCAAAACATGAAAAGTCACAGCAGAAATATCCAAGAAACTACAAGTATTTGTAAACATATTATTTGGCCTGAAAGAATTTCCAATGAGGAGCTTTGGCGTGTGTCCAATCAACCAGAAATACCAAAAGAAGTGCTCAAAAGAAAATAGAGATGGATTGGCCACTCTCTATGGAGAAATCAAAACAAAATCTCCAGAATGGCACTAGATTGGAATCCACAATGAAAAAGGAGACGAGACAGATCACATGTGCTTCTGAGATTTGGACAATGGCGGAAATATATCGGGTGATCGAATAAATTTCACCTCCAGTGTGCTGTGATTCGTGGTATACATTTGGCAGCACTGAAGTGGATTGTAAGTCTATGTCAAATTCGAGGTTCTTAGCTTAGGTTTTGTTTGTTTTTTGACACAAAGTGAAGCATAACTTAACCTGAAATCTCGAATTTGACATAGACTGACAATCCACTTCAGTGCTGCCAAATGTATACCACAAATGACAGCACACTGGAGGTGAAATTTATTCGATCATCCGATATGAAAGTAGAGTACAGGTGTCTGAAATGAGATATTTATTGAAAATGGTGAATAAAACAAGAGGAGCTAGGATCAAGAATACATATATGCAGAGAGACGTGAAACAAATCACTGAAACAAAAGAATTCAAAATAGATAATTGTGTTACTTTAATATGGATATTAGATAGAGGCAGAGAGAGTTTTCAAGACAATGCTTGAAGTATGTCAGGAATTTGAAGAGGGAAAGAAGATCCAGGCTGCAATGGCTGGAAGAAATAAAGAAGATATCAAGGCTAGTGATGTTAAGTTTCATGAAACTTATAATTTTGAAAAGTTTCATGAAAAGTTTCATGAAAACCTTGAAACTTATGAAACTTGTGAAACTTTTAGAATTCCTGTACATTTAAGTAGCTTTCAGCATTTTAAAGTATCTAATACAGTAATACCAATATATAATATTTAAACAGAACATTAATTTTACTTAAAAGGGGTTAGAAATTATGAAATTACAGGACACAGTTTTTAAAAATAACATATATAAGTAAAATTAGTATTTACTATTTAAACCTATTTTTATTCATTATTTTCTAATTCAGTGTAACCATAGTCATCAGTTGTTACCTCGTCACTACTAACTTCTGCCATATTTAATGTATAGTCTTTCATTAATTCCTCATCTTGAGATAGAGAAGCATCCGACTCTTCCGAGTCTGTAAATCTAAGTTCTTCTTCTTCATCATCATCAATTTCATGTATTTTAGGTTGCTTTGTTTTGACTTCACTAGCAATCTGTAATACTGACTTGAAACTTATAAGAAACTTTTGAAACTTATGAAACTTATGAAACTTATGAAACTTTTGGAAATTTTTGAAACATGTGAAACTTATAAATTTGAAAAGTTTCAGAAAATTTGAAACTTTTCACTGAAACTTTTCATGAAACTTTTCAAGCTCACATCACTAATCAAGGCAAAAGGGGAAGAATGAAGGTTAGGCTTTAAAACAGCCTTCAGTATAATAGAAAAGAATAGAAAATTAAGCTACTTATTGAAAATGCAGTATGAATAAATAATTTGTGGTGTGAAAGGTTTTGTTTGTCAATTTTAAGGATCACCAAGATGAACAGAAGCCTGCTACATCCGTTGTCCCAAACTGATGGGTTCTTACATGTGGGGACACATGAAGAACATTGTACGAGAGGTTAAAATTCGCATAAGAGATGCATTAATTGCACCTATACCAAACGTCATCAAGAAATTGGACAGTTCAAGAGTTCTTTGTTGTTGTTTCATTCTCAAGTTATACAGATTTGTATTAAAACATTTACAGCCAGTCTTATAAAGGCCACTAATTTGACGTTAACTTTAATTCGCTGTTAGAGTAAACAAAAGCGCATCAAAATTTGTTTACTAATGAATAAAATGTCATAAGCACTGACGTTTTGATGCGCTTTTGTTTATTTTAACAGCGAGTTAAAGTTAATGTCAGGTTAGTTGCCTTTCTAAGACCGGCAGTTAATGAGATGTATGTATATTATCGTAGTAGTTTTGTAGAGGACCTTCTGGGACGATGGCAAACTGCAGAAGGCAATACTATCTCCGCTAATAAAAGCAAGGTTTAAAGTGTACTTAGAGTAAAGTCTGAAGTACAAAGTTAAAGTGAAAATAGTAATTTATTAGTGAGGGAAACCCGAAAAGTAAATACCTAACGAAAGTAAAAAATTGTAAAATCTAAAAGAAACGAAGACATATCAGCTGCAACTAAGGTCGAACATAAGAAGATAGAGCACGTCCAAGAGATGACACGTGCATGACGTGGAAGAAGCGTAATACTATATAGTGACACAGATTGGTCCATTCTTAAGGAGTACCAAAAAATAAAATTAACCGGTATGGTATGTAAGGTAGCATTAAAGCATAGGAAAACACAGTGAAAAGGCTCACGTATAAATTAATGGAAGAACAAACTATTTAACAGAAATTAAAGAGATTACAGAATTTGTTAAAAGAATAGAACTGCATGTAAAACATGAAGAGTTGGAAAAAAGGGTAAATGAATTAAAGAGATTAAATATAAATAAATCACAACTGGTAGAATAAGCAGAAATCAACAAAAAAAGACTTGAAAAATTAACAAACAGATTCCGAAACACTAACGAAAGAACAGAAAGGTGTTTTGATAGAACTAGAACAACAAAATACACAGTACATACATTAAAACAACTAATACAGAAATCAGAGATTGAGAATATTGAAAAAAATTAACCAAATTGAATATAAAAGCTAATTCAAAAAAACATAGTCATTGTACAGTCACGGAATGAATATAGTTTACACTTGTAAGTTTATAAACAGTAGCTCATGCAATAAATTTGTGGTTTAAGAGCTAAATAAAAAAAAAAAAAGTAATTAAGTTTAAGGTCGCTTAAAATATCTCAAAATTATTTTTATACAATGAAAAAAAGAGAAGGATTACTGCAAGATGTAAACTATATTGATTCCCCAACAGTACATATAAGAATAAAAAGCTACGACTAAGAACATGGAACCTTCAGAGGGTGTACGAGGAAGGAGCAATCAAGATGCTGACGAATGAAGCGAATAAATATAAACTAGATATATTGGCAATATAGGAGGCACACCTAAAACATAACGATATAATGGAGCTGGAAAACCACATCCTGTTCCTGTTTTTTAATAAACAAAAACAAAAAAAAATTAATTAATGGCTTCACACCGATATCAGACAGAATGTTTTACATTAAAATAAAAGGAAAAGGTAAGGACATAACAATTATAAATGCACATGCACCAACGGAAGCAAAAACGCACGAAGAGAAAGAAGAGTTTTATGAAAATCTGAAGGAGACGTATCACAAGCTACCAAGAAGAGAAATAAAACTGATAATGGGAGACATGAATGCAAAGTTGGGAAGGGAAGAAATATACAAAAAAAATTACAGGAGGAGAAAGTAAACATAAGGAATAAAATGATAATGGAATCAGACTGGTAACGCTTGCCATAGAAAATAATATGAAAATAGTAAGCACAGCCTTTAGAAAAAAAGAAATACACAAAGCAATGTGAATGGGCCCCGGAAACACTTACACAAACCAAATAGACCATGTCTTAATACAGGAGCAGTACTCACACCTGATAACAAACGTATGATTGTACAGAGGGGCAGATATTAATTTTGACCACTTCTTAGTCGCAAGTAACATGAAAAAAGAAGCGAAACACAGAGCAAAAGTGAAAGTAGGAGTAAACAAAGAATACGACATACAAAAATTACAGAACGCGATATAAGAAAAATGTGAAGAGACGAGCAAAGCGCAACCACATACAATAGAATAGAAATGGAGACAGATAGAAGAGACAATAAAAGGAGCAACAACCGAGAGCATCCTCACGACGAGGAAAGAAAAAATTGGATAAATGAGAAATGTAAAGAAGAAATAAACAAAAGAGCTGAGATTAAAAATTCTACGCGCCCAAACGGAAGAAGACAAATCGATGTACCACCGAGCGTATCAAGAACAGAGAAGAAAAACAAAACAAACATGTAGAAACGCGAAAAGGGCAGACAAGGAGGACTAGCTAAAAATAATAGAAGACAACTTTAAAAACCATGAAATTAAGAAGGCATTCAAGAACATAAGAGAAGAAAGAGAAGAATTTAAAACTAGTCCGGTATTTTACAAAAACAAAGGAAACCTAATAGGAAAGGAAGAAAAACTAAAAATATGGAACCAGCATTTTTTCGAATTACTGAACCAAACTCAAGAAGAAAAAAGAGATAACGGAACAGAAGAGAAAATAACAAACAGGAGTACGGAAAAAATCGAAAAGAGTATTCCGCCATCAATAAAAAAAGTAGAAGTAATCCAAGCATAGCACACACCGATGACGTAGCCCTCATAGCCAAAAGTGAACAATATCTAAAACAAATGACTATAAGACAAGCAGCAAAAGAAAAAACCAAAATTATGAAAATAGACGCAGCACAAGAACACCAAAAACAGCCAGATCTAAGAATCCAAGCAAACCAAGAAGAAGAGCTAAAATTTAATAGTAGTGTGAAAGAATTTGTGTACTTAGGTGTTTTACTAAATAACAAGTGCCAAGAATCCACAGGGATAGAAAGAAGAATGGCGAGAAGTAACAAATATGGAGGTGCCTTAACCAAATTATTAAACTCACAAAACATCTCTCTAAAATATAAAGTGCGGATATAAAGGGGTCTGGCAACAAAGCGGGGGTGGAAGATACTTCTACAACTATGGGAGTTACATGAATATTGTGTATATAAAAGTAGACACAAAGGTGGTGCACATTACTAAAACAGTTTTGATTTTACAGGGTGGCTCAAAAAAGTGTGGCAAATCAAACTTACTTTTTTTTAAATGGAATGCCTTAGATTTGGGTAGCTTAAAAGTTTTGCATAGATATATTCATCATTTTGATATGAAGTTGTATGGGTCTAACATCAACTGTTTTAGAGATATTAACGATTTTATACAAAAAAATGCTGAACTTCTGGCGGCTGCTGTAGGCAACATAAGACAATTAAATGAAGGAAAACATTACTAAAAAGTTATGATTTTTGTGAACTACCTTTCAAGTGTAAAATGGTAGATCTAGGTATTAATGCTATACAGGGTGCTCAACATTTACAAATTTAATGATTTTGAATGTTTTTTCAAATCAAACGCCCTGTATATTTTTGTATTTTTGAAAAGCCCTTTTAATGAGCTTTCTTTTGCTATGTTACTTCATACCTCTATATTCAACTGTTTTTGAGATATGCATGTTTAAACATAAAAAACAATTTAAGCACCTCTAAATGCTTTATTTCAAGGGATAACAAAAAAATACCGTTAAAATAATGATTTAAACACTAGAGTTCTCCAAACAAAAGATAAAACCAAGTTTATAAAACAAAAATCCAGCCGCCACTCAAAACTAGAAATAACAAATACGGAAAAACGAAAAAAAGCAGGAGGGAATTAAATCTGAAAAGCGATTGAATTTAGGGCTAGGAAATGCTAAAAGGAAGCTCATTATAAGTACTTTAAAAAATACAGGGATATACAAGGTGTTCCATTTAAATATTTGCTGATTATGAGTTCTCTGTACAGCTTTAATACTCAGAGTAGGGAAGGAGTACTATTTGAATATTTAATGTAATTACGTAGAGGATTTTTGTGTATTGGCTTTTTTAATCTGATTTTATTTGACCTTGGAATTAATTTATTCCTGCATCTATACTTTTTTCGTGTTTATTATTCCTTGTATCAACACTGATTGAATGTATATTTTCTATACCTGGTTTTGTGTTTTTATTTTTGGAAAGCTCAAAACTTGGCTGTTTTTTATTCCTTGAAATAAAGCAGCTTAAGGGGCGGGGCTTAAATTGTTTTTTTTTCAAACACGCATATCTGAAAAACAGTTAAACTTAGAGGTATGAAGTAATAATCAAAAGAAAGCTCATTAAAAGGGCTTTTAAAAAATATAAAAATATACAGAGCGTTCAATTTGGAAAAAAAATTAAATCATTATATTTGAAAATGTTGAGCATCCTATATAGTATTAATACCCAGATCCACCATTTTACACTTGAAAATCATAATTTTTTAGTAACGTTTTCCTTCATTCAATTGTTTTCTGTTGCTTACAGTAGCTGCCAGAAGTTCAGAATTTTTTTGTATAAAATCGTTAATATCTCTTAAAACAGTTGACGTTAGACCCATACAACTTTATATCAAAGTCATGAGTATTTCAATGCAAAACTTTTAAGCTACCCAAATAAAGGGCATTCCATTTAAAAAAATGTAAGTTTGATTCGCCACACTTTTTCGAGCCACCCTGTAAAATCAAAACTATTTAGTAATATGCACCACCTTCGTACTTACAACTTTTTTATATACATAATATTCATGTAACTCTCATAGTTTTAGATTTATCTTCCACCCCGCTTCGTTGCCGAACCCTGTATAACACGGTAATAAAACCTTCTCTGCTTTACAGGAGTGAAACATGGATCCTAAAGAAAAGTGACCAATACAAAATAGAAGTGTGAGAGAAACGAATACTAAGGCGAATACTAGGTGGTAAAAAGACGAAAGAAGGATGGGAAAGAAGAACAAACGCTGAACTATACGAAATATATAAAGAAACATCAATTACACTGGTCGTGGCCTACACCATTCCTACAGATTCTTATCTAAAATGACCTCCTGAATTCGAATATAACTCCCGTTTTGCCCCATCACCCTCCGTTTTTGAGGGAAGTCCCCAACACCTATTTTTATCACTTTTCGATAAGGTAGAGGGACGAAAAGAATTATTTTAGCCTTGAAATTTCTTCTGAGGAGAGGTGAAAGGTTTCTAGAACTGAACATCTGTAGCAAGGAGGTAGATTTGGGGGGGGGGGGATTTGCCCCTTAAATTGTAAAAAAATCATTAAAAGTGATCGATTTTTGCGGTTTTTTTACAATTTTGTTCACTTATTTTCTACATATTCAAGCTTTACACAGTTTAAACTACTTGGAAACTCAGAATCTCTGCCTAGAACACCAACAAGTTGAGTGTACGATAGTTGCAGATGTACTGAGGGAAAATTCTTGTGCAAACCTGCGCGCGCTTGAGGTATTGAGAGCGCCAGCGTGGTACAGTGAAAATCTCCATATTCCAGCTTCAGCCCCCCTCATCCTTCCCCAAACATCATCCCCAAATAATAAAAATATATAGCAACAGTTCGGAAGATTCACTGTACCACGCAGGCGCTCTCAATACCTCGCGCGTGCGCAGTTTTGCACAGGAATTTTCCCTCAGTACATATGTAGCGATCGTAGCGTCAACTTGTTGGTGTTCTGGGCGGGGATTCTATCTTTCCAAGTTGTTTAATTGTGTAAAGCTGGAATATGTAGAAAATAAGTGAACATAATTGCAAAAAAATCGACCACTTTTAATGATTCTTTTACAATTTAAGGGGGTAAATCCTCTCTCCAAATCTACTTCTGCTACAAATGTTCATGTTCTAGAACTTTTCAACTCTCTAGCTCCTCAGAAGAAATGTAAAGGCTAAAATAATCCTTTTCATCCCTCAAAACTATCGAAAAGTGATAAAAATAGGTGGGGGGGCTTCCCCCAAAAACGGCGGGTGATGGAGGAAAATGGATGTCATATTCGGATTCAGGAGGTCATTTTACATAAGAATCAACAGGAATGGTGCCAGGGCCAATTTTCATGCCGACCAGTATTACAGACAACGTAAAAATACGCAGACTGTAATGGTTGGGACATTTAAAAAATATGGAAAATACGAGGGTCGTAAAGAACACTGCATGGAAGAAGGCTGAGAGGATGCGAGGTAGACCAAGGAAGACATGGGAAGAGGCAATAATGGAAGATCTAAGGAAAAAGAAAATAAAAGATTGGAAACAGAAAGTAATGAACCGAAAGGAATGGAAAAAGATTCTAAATAAACGCTAAGGGCTTAAAGGCCCATATTATAAGCGTAGATAATAATAATAATAATAAGTTTTGTATTAATTTAATGATTTTTTTAAATTGTAAATTGAACCTATGGTACTAAAACTTTTTTGACTCAGTTAAAAACGAGTAAATAACACATTTAAACAACTGGCTCAAAATAATTTTTAAAAATTTCTATAGGCATGTGTCTGATCTTGTTTCGTTATCAAGTTACAGCATTCGGAATAGTAGCACACATTGAGATATTTCAGTCTTTATGACTAATCGAGTTGTCATGAACATTAGTTAGCATTGTTGATTGATTATCTAATCTAGTTACTACAGTAGTGCAGTATTAGTTTTTTAACTTGTTTATCAAGTTCAAAATATTTGTGCTAATTTGTTGAAAATGTCTTTTATATGCAGAGCTTGCGGATATTCATCCAAAGGCCTTAGTTTATTGAAAACCAGTAATGGGAGTTGCAAGTCTGCGATATAAAGTCATTTTGTTTAAGGTTGTTTGAAATACTCCACTATAATATGACAAGTTTAAGCCTGCATAGAAACGAGAGGATATTTCAAATATTTTTGACTTTTTTAGCTTGTTTCTGGACCGCCAAATTGAAAAATCAAATCAAAAACAGATAAATCGGCGTGAAGGCAGTTACTCCGTAACAAAGCAAGGTCGGACACATGTCTGTAGGAACTTTTTCCTTACTTTGAACCACTGAATCTAACCTTAATTTTTTTAACAACTTTGTCAATCACCTTGTATAATATGTAAAATAGAAATTTTTCCTTCAACAGCCGAAAACCGGTCACTAAACATTTTCTGTTTTTCTAAAAATTGTTATTACACTATTTATGGAAATTTCTGAAAATGTTAACATTTTATTTGGCAGCATAAGAGATTCTTCTGCAATTCTGCATCCACCACTTTTTCCACTAAATAACTTCGAAATTCAACCCGATACATGTGAAGAAAGAAATATTGGGATCGATGCCGAGAACCAAACAAAAGCCGGTAGGATTGCTTCGTTAAGCTGAAAAATATTTTGCTCTGGTGGTCAGCCAATACAATTTAAAAAATTAAGAAAAGTCACAATGATGCATTCGAGGGGGGAAACCAAAATGCCAAATTTTATAGGTCGCCTTCCTGCAGATGCTCGCTCAATATCGGGCAAACCCACAGGTACCACGAAACATAGTTTGCCATTGTTTTTCATCGTTTGGCAATTGTTTCCAAAAAAGTGAGTTCGCATTATTTTTATATGATTCCAAGTATCCAGAGATGCACTAATGTGAATCAAGGCACGTAAGACTGATATTTATTATCTCCACCCTTTGGTTTTTTTTCTGTAATTATCAATTGCGTAGAACAGAGGCATACAGTACATGTCATGATCACGGCCTACTGAATTGTGTGACAAATGTCACATTATACGGCCTGGGCATTTTTTTGAAATTCATTGTTGTTTTCATTTCTGAGAAAATGCCAATTTTGGCCGTTTTGGAGCCACATACCCACAATGACATTTAAATGACAGCAGCTGTCACGGCAAGTACGTGTTTTAAAAATGATTTTTTAAATGCAGTATCACTAGAGATGGCAATCTTTGACGCTATAGGCTAGCTTACATAATGGACCGATTGGACAAAAGCCATAAATTGGCAGGTCTATATTTCGATTTGTCAAAGGCTTTTGACACGGTTGACCACACCCTTTTGCTACATATCTTGGAGAGATATGGCGTGAGAGGGGCCGCCTTAAATCTGATAAGGTCATACTTGTCGAATAGGTGGCAAACCGTGCAGGTGTCATCTGGGGGTCTTAGTGCTTGTTCCAGGTCCATGATCATCAAACAAGGGGTCCCACAGGGATCTATTTTAGGCCCTGTTCTGTTTTTGGTGTACGCCAACAGCCTGCCAAATGAATTTCTTCCAGATTTAGGGCCGGTTGCAGAAAGCAATGTTAAGTCTGGTGTTAGCTAACATCGCGTCAAAGTGAACAAAATCGCATCAAATTTTGTTTACTAATGTATTAGTTACCATTAAGATTTGAGATTTGATTCGTTTTTGTTCACTTTAACGCGATGTTAGCTAACACCAGACTTAACATTGCTTTCTGCAACCGGCCCTTAGTGTGTCAATTTGCCGACGACACATCAGTGATCGTTTCGGATTTTTCCGTCGATGTCCTGTCAACTGGTTGATCTAGGGCTGCTGATTTGATGAGAGACTGGTGTATTAATCATAATCTGATACTAAATTCAAACAAAACGGGTCTGTTGGTTTTCACAAAGTCTGCAAATAACTCCGAATCTTTACTTGTTCGTTTTGACGATAAAACTATACCTGTTACAGATCATATCAAATTTTTGGGGCTTCATTTGGATCCCACCTTGAACTGGGACTATCATATATATGCTCTGCAATGCAGATTAAGCAGCGTATGCTATCTTATCAGACGCATGCGAGAGGTTGTGTCAATTGATATAATTAGACTGTTCTACTTTGCACAAGTCCAATCTATATTAAACTACTTATGGGATTATATTTTGGGGTTCTGCTAGAAAGGCCTCAGATATATTTATATTGCAAAAACGCATCATACGGTGTATTCTTGGACTGCACCCTAGAACCTCATGCAAGCCATATTTCTTCCAATTGGGTGTATTAACTGTCCGGTCACTTTACTTTGCTGCCTTAGTGGTGTTTGTGAGAAGAACCCACAATTGTTTCTTGAAAATCATGCCTTCTATAACGACACCATGACTAGTGTCACCAGACACAGGGCTGACTTAAGCATTCCATATCATAAATCATCCTTTTTCAAAAGAGGTCCACTCTATATGTGTATTAAGGCATACAGAATGCTACCTATGAATATTAGGGAAATTAATCATATAAATAATTTAAAAAAAAAGCTGAACCAGTGGTTGCACCAAAAATGTTTCCACTCATTTAATTTTTTATCATGAATTGTAGTTTCATTAGTTTTGTAATTCTTAGTTTTGTAATTGCTATCATTGTAGTGTAAAATTATTATTGTTTATAGTTAAATTAGGAAGCCTTCTGCTTGTTCCATCAATTTGTGACGTTGCTTTGTCGTGATTTTCGATATTCTTGGCAATAAAGGATATTATTATTATTATTATTATTATAGAATAAGGACCTATTGTTTTGAATTTAATGTAAATATGAATGGTGTAATCTATTTACAGTGCCATGTACGTATATCTTAGAGATTCTTCTTCTTAATCCGTCCTCTTGTACCCGGAGGTGTCAAGGTTGCAGAATTTTTTCCATTCTGCTCTGTTCCTTGCTTGCTTCTTTGCTTCCTCCCAGGTGATCCCTGTATCTTCTAGTGTCTTTGCTATTTGTTCATTCCATGTTGTAGCTGGTCTGCCTCTCTTCCATTTCTTGTCTGTACCTATTTCCCATATTCTTTTCACTACGTTGTTATTTTCCATTTTACATAGGTGGCCAAATCAGTGTAGCTGTCTTCTTTGTATGGTGTTTATAAGGGGTTGTACTTTTAGGTTGTCCTTATTTCATTATTTCTTATCTTGTCCTTTCTTGTTATTCCACATATTTTTCTTAAATAGCGCATTTCGCCCACTTGTATTCTGCTTTATTGCCTTTTAGCGAGGGTCCATGCCTAGCTTCCGTAGATAATAGTTGAGATATATACTGATTTATATATTCTCACCTTTGTCTCTTTAGATACCTCCTTTTTTCCTATAAACGCTTTCTCCAATGTTCTGTACATCCCCGCTGCTACTCCTAGTCTGTTATTCAGCTCTGGATCTAGTTTGCTTTTAGAATCGAGTGTGACTCCGAGGTATTTCAGTTTTGTGGTCTGTTTGATGTTTTCATTTTCTATCTTCCACTTGATATTTTCTTGTTCTCTTGCTATCAGCGTCGTTTCAGTTTTTTTATGTTGATTTGCATGCCGGCTGCTTTCAGCTCTTCATTCCATGCATCGATACTATTTTGGAGATCTTTTGTGTTTGCCATTACTATTAGATCATCTGCAAACATAAACTCACTTACTCTGACATGTTATAGGTTTCTAATTCCTAATGTTGCTCTCTTTGGTCTTTTACTCGCTCTGTTATTTACTAATTTGGCTATTTCATCTATCGCCGCTATGAAGAGTAAAGGGCTTAGGGTTCCTCCTTGTCTGACTCCTTTGTGGCTTATAAATTCTTGTGTAGCCGCCTGTCCAATTCTTATGCTGTTCTTAGTTACTATATATAGGCTTTGGATTACTTCCAGCACGTGTCTGTTTAACTTTCTTGCTCTTACTGTTCTCCAAATTAGTTCCCTCGGTAGGCTGTCGAAGCCTTTTTCCAGGTCGATAGCACATGTATACAGGGTGTTCCGAAAAATCGTTTACAAATTTTCAGGGATTGGAGAGGAAGGCAAGTGAAGTAATTTTCCCGCGCAACATATGGTCGGAAACGTCTCCTTGTTATTGAAAAAAATGATTTATTACAGATTGCTTTTTATCGTAGTTACAAAAGTAAAAACAACAAAATGGTACTTAACAACCATCATTCATAATAATTGCTCGAACTGTCGACCTACAACATCGTTGCAAGCGTGGCAGCGACGCACCATGTTAGCTGAAACTCTGGCCAAAATTCCTGGAGTTTCCCGGATCCTTCCACAGGCATTAATAATTCGGGCTACCAAGTCCTTCTGTGTGTTCCTTGGAGTAGCGTACATTAAGCTTTTTAAATGTCCCCATAAGAAGAAATCCAGCGGCGTTAAATCAGGGAAACGTGCTGGTCAATTGACGGTCCCGCCCCTGCCTATCCAATGATTGCGATATGTCAGATCCAGATGTTGGCGTACAGCGTGACTGAAATGAGCGAGGGCCCCATCATGTTGAAACCACATACCCTGCCTGACTGCTACGGGGCACGTCTTCTAATAACTCCAGCAAAACTTCTTGGAGGAAGGTTACATAAATTTCGCCATTCAGCAACTCAACACGAATTGTAGTAACTTTGGCGACGATCAATAAGGAGCAACACACCCAACAGCACATTAAACTATGCAAGTTTATGCCTGTTTTATGCATTTTATCAATTATCGTTGTAACGTACAATAACAAGCAATATGCAATAAATCACTTTTTTCTTCAAACGGCAGCAAAATATGGCATTATACTGCTGGATTGATGATGCTAAACTGTCACTTTATTGCCAAGCGGCAGATAATATTATCTGCCGCTGACGAGCGGCAGATAACGTTATTATCTGCCGCTGACGACTTTATCTGCCGCTCGTCAGCGGCAGATAAAGTTATTATCTGCCGCTGACAACTTTATCTGCCGCTCGTCAGCGGCAGATAATATTATCTGCCGCTGACGAGATCAAGTAATTTTCTTCGAATTTCGTTCACAAAGTTGTAAATAATTTGTTATAAAAACGTTTAAAGAAAAAATACTATATGTTATTCGGAGCAAAAGTATCTTTATGTGGCTCGGCTGTACTTATCTGCCTCGCAAGCTCGGCAGATAACCCGTCCAGCCTCGCCACATAAAATATAACTTTTGCTCCTAATAACATAATATACTATTTTAATACCAAGGTGACGTTTCCGATCATATGTTGCGTAGCGAAAATTACTTCACTTGCCTTTCTCTCCAATCCCTGAAAATTTGTAAACGATTTTTCGGAACACCCTGTATAGTTTTCCATTATAATTTGTTACGTTTTCTGTAATCCGCTTGAAACAAAATATCCAGTCTTGGGTGCCTTTTCCAGGTCTAAAGCCTGCCTGGTTCTCATTTAATGTAGGTTCAATTGCATCCCTTAGCTTTGTACTATGATTGTCTCGTATATTTTATATGCTACACAAAGCAGCGATATTCCCCTATAGTTGTTACATATTGTTTGGTCTCCTTTTTTAAACACTGGTATAATCACCGCGGTCTGCCATTCCTGGGGTATTGTTTTTGAGTTCCAAACCTTGTTGATAATTTTTTGGAGTAGGTTTGTGTTTGTGTTCTATCCACCTTTCTTTTATTTCTTCTACATTTGTTAGTAGTTCACCCTCTTTGTTTTTAATTTGGTTGTCTTTTTCTTCCCTTTTTTAAATCCTTTAATTATGCGTAATAGCATTTTTCCATTTCCTTCATTATTTCTTTCCATTCTCTTCCCAGGATTCTGCCTTTGCTTTTTTGATTTGTTCCTTAATGTTTTTAAAATTACTTCGAAGTAGTTCTATATTATCTGTTTTTAGATTTTCTATAGCTAAATGTATTCCTTGCCGTATGTTTGATTCACACAGATGCGTGCATCAAAACCTTCTTGATTATAATTAATCATGTAATTCAAGTCATAACTGTTTTATCTCATTCAAAGGTCGTGGTAAAGTCAAATTTGCATCTTGCCGTATTTGTTTGCCTCTGTTAATGTTGGAAAGGAATTTGTAAGCTTCTCTTAATGGCTTTTAAGCGGATGGATACATTTTCTACTAGAACTTAAGCCGACTTAGCATATTTGGGAATCATGGGTTTATGGATTTCTTTCAATTGCCTCATTGAGAGAGCTTAGCATTAAGATTTTTAGAATAAGTATTTATTCCTACGTGCGACGCTCCGATTGGCTACGCAGGATCGCCTCAGCCAATAGTGTTTGAGCTTGCCCCTCCTTGAATTGGCGAGTTCGCCTCGTTGTAAATTCAGAGTGAGTTAGATTCAGAGCCTCCAGGAAGCAAGTTCAGCTATGCTTTGTGCTAGTTTGCGTTTCGGTCTAACTCCCTGGTAAAGTCGTTTCCAGGTTGTTTTGTGTTACGGTTACGCGCAATTCACTATTTTCGCGTGGCCAATCCAAGCGTGTCACAACAGTTGAAGCTTTTGTAAAAAACCATCGGTCCATCAGTGACGTTTGTAATCGTTGTTACTCAATATACTCGTGTTTGTTAAGTCTTGTTTCACTCCAACAACTAACTGAACCCAAGTTAGGGTTATTAAGTGGCAGTTCCCGGCAATCCCATTGAACCGGAACTCGCAGTGGATTAATTGGGGGCCCCATTCGTGGAAGCCTCTTATCAAGTTAATCGTACAAAAAACATTGGTCCTTCGAGCCGGATGTGGAAGAAGCTAAAAAACGCGAGTGTACAAGTTTCCAGTAGCTGGTGGATGCAATTGCTCCAACATCGTTTCGTCGGAGAGCGTCAAGAAGCTTTGCCAACACCAGGAAATTCAACCATCGAGAGCTTACACCGAGTCCAGGTCCCACGTCAAGCGGCAGCGATCGGCAGCGGGTTGGTTTTCTGTTCGTCAAGAAGTTACTACGTTCTCAAATCAAAAGTAAGTCCTTTTCCATTACACCTTCGTTTAGTGCTGTTTTTTGCTTGTGTCAGTCATGGTGGAAACTCGTTCGACATCAGCGGTCATGTCGGAAACTCGCACTTTAACCACTCGTTGCAAATTCATAAAAGCCCAAGTAGATCGTTTCAAAACTCTATTTCATAGAATTTCTTCGTCCAGCCCCGTGAAGGCTCACGAGGTCGGCAACTTGTCAGAAGAGTTTAGTTGTTTCCAAAATTTGTTGGATGAGTATAAGAAGTCAATGGAGGGCCTAATGGAGGCCGACGCTGAAAACTTTGATGAACTTTTCAATGAATTTGACTCTTTTATGACTCATTTTAGCGAGATTAGTAGCGCAGTAAAGGAATTCTTATCAAAAAATAAGATCAGTTCGGGTATAAAACCGAATGTAGGTCAAAATTCTTCGCAAAGTGGCCCTTCAGGAGAGCTCGCTGGATTAAGATTACCACCCTTAGATTTGCCTTCCTTTTCGGGGAAATTCGAGAATTGGGTTCAATTTCATGACTCCTTTACGTCGCTTATTCATAACAACGTTAATTTGACCAACGTTCAGAAATTTTACTATTTGATTTCTTCCCTTAAGGCAGAAGCTGCTAGTTCAATCTCGTCGTTAAAAGTTACCAACGATAACTATACCATTGCTTGGGACATTCTAGTCAAGCGATTTGAAAATAAGAAACTGATCGTAAAATCAAACATAAATGCGTTATTCAGTTTAGAGAACGTAAAAAAGGATTCACATTCGTCTGTTCAAAGGCTGCTCGATAGTGTAGTTAGAATTTTGGAAATTTTAAAGGCGTACGGGGAACCCACAGTCGACACCATACTAATACATATCATAGTTTCGAAGCTCAGCTCAGCAATGCAGACTGACTGGGAATTATGCAAACATGCCGGACAATTTACTACTTTGCGAGAGTTGTTAGATTTTTTAGAGAGCAAAAGTCACTTATTAGGTTCGCTGGAAGCTGCGAAAATAGGTTCGAGTTTGGGAAATCAGGGATCCGAGCAAAAAAGTCATGCACGCGTTCATGTAGCCAGAGAGCAAGGTAATCACTCTTGTGATTTTTGCAAAAATAGTAATCATTCGATTAGCGCTTGCGAATCATTCTCAAAATTGTCGGTAAACGCTCGTATCGAAGAGGCGCGTCGTTTGAAATTATGCAACAATTGTCTCAAGCCCTGACATTTCGTGGTAAAATGCACATCGTCGAGATGCCGCGTATGCAGAAAAAAGCACCATACTTTACTGTGTTTGCGTCCAAAGCGCGACGCGCACGAAAATACTTCGTCGCCGCGTCCTGGACCGCCAGAATCCAGCAGTGACGCACGGGAGGTCGGGGCCGTCTCCCCGAGCGAGGCACCCGTCGCATCCGTTTCAGCAGCTTGTAGCCGTCCTGCAATCGCGGCGCCAGCGCAAGTTTTATTGTCCACGGTTAGCGTATTCGTAGAAGGATCCTCCGGGTCATTTTCCCGGGCAAAAGCTCTTTTGGACCCCGGATCCCAACTTAACTTAGTTAGCGCCGACTTGTGTCAAAATTTGAAAATTGAGAAACGAGGTAATATCACCTCACTGTCGGGTGTTGGTGCCAGGGCTCTGAACGCTGAATTCAGAGCAAACGTTCGAATCCGCTCCCGTAACGGGAAATACGAGGACATTTTGAGCTGTATTGTGTTAGACAAAATTACGGACCCTCTGCCGGCCCTTTCTTTCTCGTTGAGGGATTTGAAGATCCCACCAAACATTGTGCTAGCCGATTCAGATTGTAATACACCGGGAAAGATTGATCTTTTATTAGGCGCGAATGTCTTTTGGCAAGTGCTCTGTCAGGGACAGGTGAAATTGGGCCCAGAGAAGCCATTCTTAACAAAAACTCTTTTTGGTTGGGTTTTAGGCGGAAACATGAACATCGAAAATCGAGCGCTCATGCTTTCAAATAGAGTTCATTTAAGTGTAGCCGGCATCGAGCACGGCATTCAGAGATTTTGGGAAATCGAGGGGGCTTACGGTTCATCAGGCCGACTCTCTGCTGATGACAAATTTTGCGAAGACCATTTTCAATCGACTACGAAACGGGCGTCGTCGGAGCCGCGTAGGTTCATCGTGAGCATACCTTTCAGGAAAGATGCTCCATCGCTGGGAGACTCGCGCGGTATAGCGTTAAAGTGTTTCTATTCATTAGAAAACAAATTGTCAAAAAATCCCGAGTTGAAAACCGGGCATTCCGCATTTCTCAAAGAATACGAGTCGCTTGGTCACTTGAGCAAGGTGGACGACGAAGCGAGCCTTCCTCATCCTAGGTTTTATTTACCACATTTGCCAGTCATAAAGGAGGACAGTTCAACAACCAAACATCGCGTTGTTTTTGACGGCAGTTGTGCGTCCTCCTCCGGAGTATCGCTTAACGACCTTCAACATAAGGGCCCAGTGGTCCAGCAGTCGTTGTTTGCAATTCTTTGTCGCTTTAGGCAATTCAAGTACGTGCTGAAAGCAGATTGCGCCAAAATGTATAGGCAAATTCTCGTGGACCCCTCGCAGACGCAATACCAATTAATTTTATGGCGTGACGACAAAACCTCAGCGGTAAAATGCTTCAAATTATTAACGGTCACCTACGGTACTAAATCAGCCTCGTACCTAGCAACTAGGTGCTTGATACAAATCGCCCAGGAAATCGAAGCATCGCTTCCAGAGGCCTCATTAAGAATTAGCCGGGATTTTTATGTAGATGACCTACTGACTGGTTTTGAAAATAGGGCGGAAGCCATAAAAACGCAATTCGAAATTAGTAGCGCTTTGTCGGGGTACGGGTTTGAATTGCGAAAGTGGGCATCCAACGACAGTTGTCACGGAAGTTTTAGTGAAGTTGGTAATATAGGTCCGTCGATGGTAACACAAATAGGCTCGGCCGAGCTCAGCCTGGGTCGTAGGCTAATGTGGAACTTCCTCTTCTGGACCAGCTGGGAAGTCCTGGGCGCCAGGATCCTAAAATCTAAATTCCGAGCCTAGAGTCCCTGAAGCATCGGATACCAAAATTCTCAAGCTATTCGAACCAAAATAAAACCACTCAATACGACAATATCGTTTATTTCTATACCCTCGGCACTCGCCCCCAAATTGCAAGCGAAATAACAGACGTAACAAACTTGACCCTAGGAGTACGACATATGCGTTACGTAAAGGAACATTGGCGAATAATCACCCACACAAAAGATCCCTACATTCGTCAACATACATGAATATATATATATGCACTACAACAAATCAACGTACGAATGAATATATGCTCGTACTAAATCAAATTAAAGCACAAGTGAATATATGTACACACTAAATCAAGTTAAGGTACAAGTGAATATATGTACACATGAAATCAAATCAAGGTACGAATGAATATATGAACATGTTAAATTAATTTAAAGTACAAATGCATATGTTGGGCCTGACCTTGACCAACAGCTCGCAGCAAGCTGAAATACGGAAGCTAAAGTACGCGATTTGCCTTTCGCCTGCGTGGCTATTGGCAACAAATCATCGCAAAATTTAGTTTAACTAACAATTTCAAATCGACGTCCTCGAGCTCTATTAGCTATGCGTAACAGAAGCTAAGCGATAGCCTAATTACTTAGCGTGTGAACAAGAGCAGGTTTTTAGAGTAAGAAAATACCGCTGGGTGGGGCGCGATACATGTACATGTCTCGGTTACCGTGCGCGGTCTTGCAATTGATTTTGAATATGCAATCGTAAGCCTACCTAATAGAGAGCTCAAACCAACGATAACTCGCGCAAACTTTGAGCCAAACTGACACGAAATTAACCCTGGGGCGAGCTAATTGGTTTTACAAATATTCAAAGTAATTAATTAATTTGCTTAAAACATCTGCGCGCTCACTATTCTGATCGGCGTTCCCTAAAGCGAGTGTTCATGATGTACGCCAAACGTTGCGCAAAAAAAACCACGGCACCAATCGTGTTCTCCTCAAACCGTGCAGTGCGTCGATAACAAAACAAAGAGCGGTCTGACCTTATCTCCAGTAAGCGGATGATCCAACCTGAAGTCGGCGGTCGCTGCGAAGCTCAAGGGCTGCGATAAGTCGGTGCTCCCCACCGGCAGGACGTTCCGCCAACCCTTGGGTTAGGGGTAGTAAGAAAACGATCGAGGAGCAGACCACGATAACGGACAGTTGTGGCCAAACGCAAAGCCAGTTTGAACGAGTTCGACTGGACTCAAAATCCACAAGTAGCGATAAAAATGAAGCCCTAAGAACGGACAATAAAATTACCATAACGCAAAACCAAACCTCGCCCTCATACATACTATGTTGTTAGGCGGCTTCTTGTATCGTTTCGATATTCGGACTTCCCTGGTTCTCCCAAATTGTGTAGTTCGGCGACGTAACCAAATCCAGCCGGAACTGTTTCTTATATTGCGAAAAACAAATCTTCACAATTCTCCAAACCATCGCAATATAAATATGCTAATTAGTGAAGCAGATCCCACATTTTGGCACTAATTATTCTCCACTAAATAGCTTAACGTCTCTCGCTAACTTTTCGGGCGAACAGTTGAAATCGAAATATCCCAATTCTTCGAGCCTCGCGGAATTGCCAGCCGGGCTATCGCAAGCCACAGGCGCGCGAGCGGTCAGCCGCGCTCGGATATTCGATAAGCGCGAATACGACGGAGAAATTCGAATTAATTAACTAATCGAAGTTAATCGTTATAAACTCCCCCCTTCCTTGGCAGGCTGGAAATTTCGGAGAAAGGGACAGCCGAACGCATAAGCGAAGGAATAGATTAATAAGTCCAAAACTCGTGGGAAACAAAAAAACTTCGCACACAATCGCATGAAAAATAAAATCCTCCCGTACCAAATTTAGGTGAAAGGGAAGGAAATCGGAGAGAACGGTCGCACGAGCGCAGTCCCGAGTTCAGGCACCAAGATTAGTCTTCGCAGCTGGATGTTAAAGGCGCGCCGGTGACTAATCCGATGTGAACCCCTCACAAGGAACGACGCTCCCACAAACGCCCTCCCCAACCCCCAACCGCAGACACAAGGCCGAAAAGTCCCACCCCGTGCTCATAAGAAGAGCTCAAAATCCCTAAAACAGCGAGCGCAGGTCACGAAAGAAGATTAAGAGTCCGCCATCAACATTCCTACCGACTTGTTCTCTATGTGATATGCGTAGACGTCTGTCAAGGTCGGACAGCACAAGAAATGGGGTACACACAGGGACAAAAGAGAGAGCACTAAGAAGAGAGTGATTTGGGTCCAGGCCGGAAGCCACGTGAGCCGAACACCACCCGCACCCTTCGCTGCGTGAAGATAAGGCTGCGCCGGTGGATGGGGCAGCTATGCTCGACACCCGAAACCTCACAGTCAGGAGTCCAAAGCACTCGGAAGAACGTTGGAGGGGAATCAAGAAAAGAAGACAACACTGAAGAAGGAATGGGAAGGACAGTCCGATGTCCGTCTGTCACGTCAGTCATAAGCGGGGATGAACCGAGATAGTGCCATCGTGTCGGCCGATGCCAACCCAGCCCAGGCCACCGTAGTGTCACCAATAAAGGAAACCTGAGAATGTAGGCGGACACCAGACGGCACGCGCAAAACCAAGGCTCAATCTCCACTGGTCGGGGATAAGTGTATAAGCCCAGGAGCGGCTTACACACTGAAACAACCTTGAAGAGGTTGGGAAGCAAAAGAAAAAGGACAAAGTCCAGCACAACGCTCAACCAAAAACGGACACAAACATTCCCGCACTAAAGCTCGAGGGAGCCAAAAAAAAAAATACTAAGAAACCATGATGTTGTGGTCGGGGCCACAACCACTGCCGGGAAACAGCGGGACCCCAAGGTGGCCGAACGACGTCCGGAAACCCACCTCACACAACATTGCTAGGGAGAAAACAAGATGACGTTGTTCCTCAATAGGGACCTTCCCTACATGCCAACCAACCTCCCAAATATTCATACGCTGATCAAAACCTAATCATGCCAAAACGTTATAGTAAATGAAGAAAAGAAAAGAGGGAAGAAAAAAAAACTCGTGGATAGAGATTAGAATAGAAAATAGGGGGTTTGACTACGGGGGATCATAGACAGGCTTCAAATCTTGAACATGCCAAACGCCTCTGTCTGATTCCTCTTCATCTCTTAGCTGATACGTATTTAGCCCAAGTCTCTGATGAACGATAAAAGGCCCTAAATACTTTGGTCCAAGTTTGGCATTATAGTATTCCGTAGCATTAGATAGACTTTTGTTCTTACGCCAGACGCGTTGTCCGGGAACATATTCTACAGGACGTCTCCGGAGATCATAGGTTCGTTTGTTTCGCTCGTAAGCGCCTTGTAGCTTTTTCCTGAGGTCTTCATACATGGTCTGAAATCCGCGTTTCCTACGCTGCATTTCATTTATGAAAGGAACCTCTCGTTCATCTTCTTCATTTAGTTGATGTTGATGCTCTTTCCCGCTAATCTTGTGCTCTTTCCCAAAGTTTACATAATAAGGCGTGTATCCAGTAACTTCGTGTTTGGAGGTACGAATAGCACAACCGATAGATGCTAAATGTTCATCCCAATGCCGTTGATTATCTCGAATATACGACGACAGCATAGTTTTCACGACACGGTTCACTCTTTCCGTCGGGTCCGCTCTAGGGTAATACAGAGCCGTAAAAGAAATTTTCGCATGGTAATTGTCGCAGAGACGTTGAAATTCCTTGCTCTTCATTTGAACTCCGTTGTCGCAAATTATGTACTGAGGTACTCCGTATACTAAAAATATTCCTTCTTCTACACTCTTGACTAAGGCTTTTGCTGTAGCAGAACGAAGTGGAAACAACACTACATATTTGCTGAAATAATCAGTTACAACCAATATATGCGTATACCCCTGGGTTGACCTAGGTAACGGGCCCATAAAATCTAAACTAATTAGTTGCCACGGTTCAGTAACGGGGGGTCGGGTTCCCATTAAACCTGCAGGAGCCTTTTGCTCCGGTTTGTGTTCAGCACAAATCCCGCATGACTTCACATATCGTATAACATCAGCTCGCATCTGCGGCCAATAATTTTTGCTTCGAATTTTCCAAAATGTCTTGTAGATACCAACGTGTCCCGAAGTAGGGTGGTCATGACAGCGTCGAAGTAGTTCAGACCTTTCGTCTTTCGGAATAACACGTTTCCAATAGTCAGACTCTTGACTTAAATCAGGTATTTTGCACTTGGTATATTTGAAAAGGATTCCGTTATCGAGTCTCCAAGACGGAAATGCTTCTGGGTTCATTGAAACCTTTTGAATCATTTTGGTATACCACCGGTCTTTGAAGCGAGGTTGATCTTCGACGTCGACCTGAACGGTGTCAACTGAAACGGGCACGGATCTGGAAAGAAAATCTGGCACCACGTGTTCCCTACCTTTCCTATGGATCATATCGAAATCGTAGGGTTGTAGACGGAGCGCCCACCTAGCTAATCTGCCTTGCGGGTCTTTAAGGCGATTAAGCCATAGCAAACTATGATGGTCGGTAACGACAGTAAAGCGCACTCCTTCTAAGTAATGACGAAGTTTTTCAACCGCCCATATTACTGCCAGGCATTCTCGTTCAGTGGTAGAATAGTTGCGTTCTTGGCGTGTAAGACTACGGGATAGGAAACAAATGACTTTCTCGACATCTTCGTGCTTCTGGACCAGAACTGCTCCAATACCATACGCAGAAGCGTCTGTTTGAAGAATAAACGGACTATCGAAATCTGGACAGCTGAGAACAGGTGCTGTAACTAATTGTTCTTTAATCTTCGTAAAAGCCTCATTACACTCCGAGGACCAATTCCAACGTATATTTTTCTTCATTAAGTTAGTTAATGGCGAGATGACAGAGGCGAAATTGGGTACGAAGCGGCGGTACCACGAAGCCATCCCAATGAATCTTCTTACTTCTGCAACATTCTTCGGTGAAACTATTTGCAAAATTGCTTCCACCTTTTCGGGATCAGGGCGTAACCCATATCGATCAACAACATAACCCAGATACTTTAATTGGGGCCTGCAAAATTGACACTTACCAACGTTGACAATAAGCTTAGCTTGATTCAAACGATCCAGAACTGTTTCCAAAGTTCGAAGGTGGTCTTCAAAATTCTGCGATACAATAATAATATCATCAAGATAAACCATCACCGACGGCTGTAAATCTGCGCCTAGAGCGGTATCGATAATTCTCTGCCAAGTGGCACCAGCGTTTGATAAACCGAACGGCATCCTCTTAAAATGGTACAAACCGCGACCAGGGACAGTAAAAGCTGTACATTCTCTGGAAGATGGCGAAAGCGGAACTTGCCAATACGCGGATTTAATATCTAAGCTAGTCAAATATACAGCATCCCGCAGTTTGTCTAGAATAGCAGATACATAGGGCAAGGGATACGCGTCCTTTTTAGTAACTGCATTAAGTTGCCTGAAATCTATACAAAATCTGTAAGTATCGTCCTTCTTTCGAACTAAACACACGGGAGAAGACCACGCACTCTTCGACGGTTCGATAACATCTAGTTGAAGCATGTTTTCTAATTCGGCGTCTATTATCTTCTGTTTATACGGCGAGACTGGATAATATCTCTGCTTCATCGGCTTAGTTCCTGGAAGCAACTCAATTTCATGTTGTCCTATATTAGTACAACCAACCGTAGCCGTCGGGTGCTTTAACTTTTCGTCTATGAGCCGGTCCAACATCCCCTTTTGCTCTAAAGTTAAAGATTTCTCATCTTGTATACTAGAAACGCTATGTTGTGGTTGTTCTGATGAGAACTGCCAAATATTTTGTCTTAGATCGGGTATAATGTCCATGGCTAACCAAAAATCCACACCAAATATTAAAGTTTGGGGAATACTGGGAATTACCAAAACGTCTAAAATTCGAACCTTTCCTTCAAGAACCATGGGTGCCGAAATAATACCTATACTAGAACATCGCTGACCATTGGCCATAGTACATTCCGACTCTCGTAAATGCAATTTCAGACCCAAGTCATTCAAAATTTTCAAACCAGGACCTCCAACAACCGTGCGACTGGCCCCTGAATCTAATAAGCCTACAATTTTATAACCTAATATAGTAACTTCCAAATAAGGACGCTGATCACCTTGAGCGTGACAAAGTACATAATCTAAAAGAATATTTTGTCGATCAGTTGAAGATAAAGTTGCCTTGGTCGTCAAAGAAGAAGCGGAGACAACCTTACGACCGGTCAGTTTCTCCGACACAGGTTTCCCGAATTGGTACAATCTGGGCAATTCCTGGAAGTAAATCCGAGTTTACCGCAACGGTAGCATAGTAACCGCTTAGATTCGGAACAACTGCGAACAGTATGACCGACCTTCTGACAATTCCGGCAAGTGCGAGCAGCAACAGCAGGCGACGGAAAATTTTCAGCATGGGAACTGGATTCGTTCCTGGAAAAATTTGAATCGATAGCAGCTAAACGATAGGGCTTCTTGGATTTCTGATAAGCGAGACCTGGCTCTAAGGTATGATAGGTACATGAAGGAGGTTGACGAAATCTACTCGAGCGGATATACGCGTCTTCGATCGATTTACATATGCGAGTCAACTCTTCTATTGATTTAGTAGCGTGCAAAGCCAATTGAGTTTGAAGAAACGGTTGTAAGTTCCTTCGAATTAAATTGACACGAGAGGCTTCCATTGGGGAAGTGGGTAAACGCCTAAATAAATTTTCCATGACAGCTATATAAACCGCTACGGGTTCTTCAGTTCCTTGAGTACGACATCTGATCTCTTCCCAAAGACTTTCTTCGTAGTCACAAGGTAAGAATACTTCTTTCAATCGAAACACCAACTCGCCCCAATTACTAACTGAATCTCGAACGGAACGATACCAGATTAAAGCGTGTCCAGTAAACAGTTCAACGGCAGCCGTATATAATTGTTGTTTGGTAACACCTCGGGCATTCCTTACTTCTTCTAGTCTTTCTAGAAAATCGCATAGTCCAGCTTCTCCATCATAGCGGATGTTCCATTTATTAATGGCAAGATGGTTAGAAGTCAGGGATGATGTAGTTTGAGGTAACATAGTGCTACTGAACATTGACGAGCGACGAACGGTAGCCGGTTGCGGAGGAGCGGAACCAATATCAAAGCTTCTGAAGGCAGTTCCAATGTCTTCTACACCCGGACGAGAAGGAGTGGTAAAACGAACACGAGAACTTGATGGATACTCTTCTTCCGGCGCTGCATCTCGACTCTGAGCACCGTTATCCACGCTAACAGGTTCAAGCTCAATTAAGTCTGCGTCTTCGGCTGCACGTGGCGCTGCATTAACGATTTTTGATTCCAAATCGTCCAACAGCATGAGGTACTTATTCACCAATGCATCTCTTCTAGTGAGAGTGACTTCATCGTTGCTCTGTATGCGTTCTAAACGTCCATGTAAATGTAGCAGCCTCGTACGAATTCGCTTATAATCGTTCGTGGCGATTCCATCCTCGAATGTCGGTATTTCAATTTCAAACAAGTTCAGTTTTGCTTGACATATTCGTAACTCTTCGTCCACGTCCATCTCCAAATTGGGAAAAGTAGCATTTATCGAAGTCTCGAGGTTCAAACGAGCCCTAAGTAACTTACGCTTGTCGTGCACATTGCCCTGAAAAACTATGCCCCGAATACGTAGTTCGTAATCCAGTTCATCCACCAATAGTCTATTAATCTCCATGTTATTTACTAAAACTAACAAAATAACTATCCTATAAACTAATCAACGCCACTACTATACAATCGAAGACCACAAAAAAACAAGTATCTATCAGCTAAATAAATAAAAAGTGGTGCTACAAATATTACAACCCCAGCGAAGACCTTTTCTTCGAATTGGCAGGAAGCTGTAAGAGAATAAAGAACGAGAAAAAAAAACTAAAGCAAAGTAACTGCAAAAGGCAACTGCGAAGGGATGATTGCGTCGAGGCCCCTACACGTTGGGCGTCAAAATTTATGTCACGGAAGTTTTAGTGAAGTTGGTAATATAGGTCCGTCGATGGTAACACAAATAGGCTCGGCCGAGCTCAGCCTGGGTCGTAGGCTAATGTGGAACTTCCTCTTCTGGACCAGCTGGGAAGTCCTGGGCGCCAGGATCCTAAAATCTAAATTCCGAGCCTAAAGTCCCTGAAGCATCGGATACCAAAATGCTCAAGCTATTCGAACCAAAATAAAACCACTCAATACGACAATATCGTTTATTTCTATACCCTCGGCACTCGCCCCCAAATTGCAAGCGAAATAACAGACGTAACAAACTTGACCCTAGGAGTACGACATATGCGTTACGTAAAGGAACATTGGCGAATAATCACCCACACAAAAGATCCCTACATTCGTCAATATACATGAATATATATATATGCGCTACAACAAATCAACGTACGAATGAATATATGCTCGTACTAAATCAAATTAAAGCACAAGTGAATATATGTACACACTAAATCAAGTTAAGGTACAAGTGAATATATGTACACATGAAATCAAATCAAGGTTCGAATGAATATATGAACATGTTAAATTAATTTAAAGTACAAATGCATATGTTGGGCCTGACCTTGACCAACAGCTCGCAGCAAGCTGAAATACGGAAGCTAAAGTACGCGATTTGCCTTTCGCCCGCGTGGCTATTGGCAACAAATCATCGCAAAATTTAGTTTAACTAACAATTTCAAATCGACGTCCTCGAGCTCTATTAGCTATGCGTAACAGAAGCTAAGCGATAGCCTAATTACTTAGCGTGTGAACAAGAGCAGGTTTTTACAGTAAGAAAATACCGCGGGGTGGGGCGCGATACATGTACATGTCTCGGTTACCGTGCGCGGTCTTGCAATTGATTTTGAATATGCAATCGTAAGCCTACCTAATAGAGAGCTCAAACCAACGATAACTCGCGCAAACTTTGAGCCAAACTGACACGAAATTAACCCTGGGGCGAGCTAATTGGTTTTACAAATATTCAAAGTAATTAATTAATTTGCTTAAGACATCTGCGCGCTCACTATTCTGATCGGCGTTCCCTAAAGCGAGTGTTCATGATGTACGCCAAACGTTGCGCAAAAAAACCACGGCACCAATCGTGTTCTCCTCAAACCGTGCAGTGCGTCGATAACAAAACAAAGAGCGGTCTGACCTTATCTCCAGTAAGCGGAAGATCCAACCTGAAGTCGGCGGTCGCTGCGAAGCTCAAGGGCTGCGATAAGTCGGTGCTCCCCACCGGCAGGACGTTCCGCCAACCCTTGGGTTAGGGGTAGTAAGGAAACGATCGAGGAGCAGACCACGATAACGGACAGTTGTGGCCAAACGCAAAGCCAGTTCGAACGAGTTCGACTGGACTCAAAATCCACAAGTAGCGATAAAAATGAAGCCCTAAGAACGGACAATAAAATTACCATAACGCAAAACCAAACCTCGCCCTCATACATACTATGTTGTTAGGCGGCTTCTTGTATCGTTTCGATATTCGGACTTCCCTGGTTCTCCCAAATTGTGTAGTTCGGCGACGTAACCAAATCCAGCCGGAACTGTTTCTTATATTGCGAAAAACAAATCTTCACAATTCTCCAAACCATCGCAATATAAATATGCTAATTAGTGAAGCAGATCCCACATTTTGGCACTAATTATTCTCCACTAAATAGCTTAACGTCTCTCGCTAACTTTTCGGGCGAACAGTTGAAATCGAAATCCCTCAATTCTTCGAGCCTCGCGGAATTGCCAGCCTGGCTATCGCAAGCCACAGGCGCGCGAGCGGTCAGCCGCGCTCGGATATTCGATAAGCGCGAATACGACGGAGAAATTCGAATTAATTAACTAATCGAAGTTAATCGTTATAAGCACCATCAGTCCAATGCACACGCTGCTTTTTAATACGACCTTTAATTAGGTCTGAAATAGGAGCAGTAATAGTGGCAAAATTTGGAACGAAGCGACGATACCAAGAAGCTAAGCCAATAAAGCGTTTGACTTCGGTCACCGTATTTGGTTGAGGGTATTTAGTGATAGCCAAAATTTTATCAGGGTCCGTGCGTAAACCATTTTTATCGACAACAAAGCCGAGGTACGTAAGACTGGGACGGCAAAATTGACATTTGTCGATATTGACAGTTAAGTTAGCGTCTTTAAGACGGGTATAAACTTGCTCTAAGGTGTCCAAGTGTTCTTTAAAGGTTCCAGACACGATAACAATATCGTCTAAATACACGAAGATGTTTTCACCCAACAGCGGACAAAAAATGCTATCCATGAGACGTTGTTGACTAGCTGGTGCGTTTGCGATTCCAAACGGTACGACAGTAAACTCGAACAAACCACGTCGAGGGACTGTAAAAGCTGTTTTTTCACACGAATCAGGATGTAGAGGAATTTGGTGAAAAGCTTGCTTAAGATCGATGGACGTAAGATAACGCGCATCGCGCAATTTATCAAGAATGCTATTTAAATATGGTAAAGGATAAGCATCCTTCTTGGTAACCGAATTTAATTTTCGACCGTCGAAACAAAGTCGATACGAACCATCTTTCTTTTTGACTAAGACCATTGGAGAACTCCAAGGAGATTTCGAGGGACGAATAATACCCATCTCTAACAAGCGATCAAGTTCGTGGTCGGCATGGACTTGCATAGCAGGAGACAAAGGATAGTATCTCTGCTTAATAGGAGATGCGTCACCCGTATCAATAGTGTGTACGACTAAATTAGTTAAGCCTAAAGTAGGACCAGAAATTTCAGCAAACTTCCCAACAACTTGGTCTAGAAGAAGTTTTTGTTGAACTGACAAATCAACTACGCCACAAATAGTCTGCAGCGAAAAAGTTTCAGCCACATCGAAGCGTCCAGCGACAAAATCAGTCTTTGCTCCAAAAGCGTAGCAAAAATCAACACCTAAAATTAGTGTAGACGGAATTGAGTCACAAATAACCGCATCGATGGACCTAGTAATACCATCAATGGTAATGGGTAAGGCAACAGTACCTAAAATATTTTGTAGCTGACCGTCAGCAGTAGTCAAGGTAAGCGGAGACTTATTGTTACACAATTTCAGATCATGTCTCTGAAGTAAATATAGACCGTTGCGCCCAATTAAAGTTTGATTGGCCCCTGTATCGCAAAGAGCGTGAATAGGTTCGCCATTAATATAAATGGTTAAATAAGGACGGTTGTCAGAAAGTTGTTTAGTAAAGGTGGCTGAAGTATTACAAGTCATACGGCAAAATTCATTCACAGTTCGTAACCAAGATTCCCAAGATAAAGTATCAGCCTTAGTATAATAGGGATAAGGAATAGATCGGCTGTGATATCTACCCTTTACTTTGCGTTTTTTGGATGGCATTTAGGACAAGTGGCAAAATAACTATTTGCATGACCGCAAATATAACAAAAAATAGTCTTATCTGTCCAGCAAGTATGGAAAGTATGGCCTAATTTACGGCAGTTCCAACAAGTGGTTGTACTTTTCGCACGGTTAGTTCTAGGACCAGAATGTTTAATTGTCATTTGTGCAGTCTGTCACAGGTTTTTTAGGAGTTGGATGGTAAGCCAAGTCAGGTTCCAGTTGCAAGGATGAGGCAGCAGCAGGATTACGATATTTAATATTCTGAATCTTAACGTCTTCCAGCTTTTTACAAAAAAATGCAAGGTGTTCAATATCGTGGACTACTGTTAAGGATAATTGAGTAGCGTAAAAAGGTTGCAAGTTTTTCATAATATGCTTAAGTTGTATTGATTCGGATGGTTTAATGAGTAAACGATCAAATAAATTAAGCAGCACAGCAATAAAAAGTGAGGTTTTTTCATCGGCCCCCTGCTTGCGCTTCCTAATCTCGTCCCATAATTCTTCATCAAAATCAGTAGGCAAAAAATCAGATCGCAACCTAGCTACCAAGTCGTGCCAGTTTGAAACCCGGTGATGCATAGCACGGTACCATACTAACCCACGACCCGAGAAAAGGTCAACAGCACTAGAAAATAATTGGTCGTATGAAATGTTACGCGCTACTCTAAGTTCTTCGACACGTTGTAGGAAAGAATTTACCCCCATGGTAGTAGTGTCTCCATTAAATGATAAACCCCATTTGCATACCGGTACAGAAACTAAACCTACATGTCTAGGAAAAGACGTCGTAGAGTAATTAATTTGGTCTAGTTCAGTTCGCAAATTAGCAGTAGCTGACATACAAGGTTGTTGTGTAAAAGGAGGATACTGATGTACGTGCTCATCAGAAAAAGATACCCTAGGTCGTTGGAATGTCGATGAAGCTAAACCGGCGGCTTCAGTTATGTTAGGGTTGTCAACAATATTATCTGCCATAGGTTCAATAGTGTCAGAATTAGGTGGAGCTACTGTATTAACAGAATCAACAAAATTAGTGGCATCAACATTTGAAGGCAAAGGATCCACTTGTAATTGCGAATCGTCATGCTCATTAGTAAGTGACTGTAATAAATCTAAGCATTGACTGGTAAGGGTAGCATGCTCCTGTTCTAATTTAGAAGAGGGTTGTAGCCTGGTTAGTCGTGAATACAAATGCGTTAGCCGCGTATCGAGCCGAGCAAATTCTGAATCAGAAGGTGCCGTAGAGAAAGCAGTAACTAACACCGAAAGTTCAGTTAGTTTACCTTTACAAGTATCAAGTTCTAATTGTACATCGAAGGGTGCTACTAATTGATAAGCGCTAAGCAACGTAGGGTCAGCCTTTTCTAGTAATAGTTTCGCACGCAAGGTCCTACGACGTTGGTCGACGTTCATACTTTCCACCGTGTCCCTATCTAAGCCTCTGAACAGTAGCTCATAGAGTAATTCGTCAGCACGAAGTGCGTTAACATTCATTTTGAAATAAATAATTTGGTCAAAATATTAAAGAACAATTGCAGGTTGCACAGCTGATGTAATACCAAAGTCGAGAGCCCCACACGTTTGGCGTCAGTGAAACAATAAAGAAGCCAACCTGCGATCGATTACTAATAATAATCTATGGCAGTATAATCGCAGATCAACCCCCTTATCATTTATACACCACGGTAGCTCAGAAATGTAGTTACTCACCGCAATGGCCTAGCTAGCTTCAAAGTCGATGGCCTTAGGTCGCAGATTTCTATCATCAGCTGATCGGCTGCAAGCTCTTTTAATAATAGTCAAAAAAACACAGGGCGCCAAAAATCACTGATTTCGAGAAATAAATAAAATAATAACAAACAATTAAGTTTATTTAATCAACAGGTCATAATTGGTTGTAACATCTGTATTACGTCGGTAAATTGTTTATTGCAAGGTTAAAATATTGTAAATAATACGATATAATATTAATGCTGAAAATGCAGCACGCACAAAAAATAAGCGAACCTCTTTTAGGCGCTTGGGTTGGATGTGATTGCAATTCAATGAAGGGATAAGCTTACCACTGTCATATGTATTAACCGTTATCTCGGTAATGATATTAAAATGGCGTGAAGGCACTTTTTACAAGATTTTTAATACGTATTCATTAAGCAAAACTTTAAATTTGTGAAATGTAAATTATGGAACAATTAGTACATTATGTTTTAAATTTATAAAACATAGGTTTCTGACTGGTTAATACATTACGTTTTAAATTTATAAATGGTAGTTTTAAATTTGTAAATTATAAGTCAGAACAATTAATACATTGCGTTTTCAATTTATAAAGTGTAAATTAAATTTGGAACTGGTAAATCAGTTAGCGGTGATGTAGCGTCATTAATATCAATTCCGCCGACAATTCATGGGCGGGCAAGTTATCTTCAAAAGTTGTAATGAGACTAACCTGGTTGTGACAAAAAAGTCGCATGTAGGCGATGAATAAATGGTCCAGGATTTTTAACGTAGCAACTTTCAGCAGCACAAACCTCGTGGCCAAAGTTGATAAGAAAATGAATGCTCCATGTCCAGGTCAAGGTGACATTCCCGAAAGAGTTGCTGGTCCCAGTTGTTGATTGAGGTGTTAATTAGGAACCGAAATAAGGAGTCGGCATCAAAGAATGGCGTTTGAAGGTGACGTTGAAAAATTACGTCAACGAATAACGTCAAAAAAGAAGCTAACAAAAAAACGAGAAATTACCAAAATGAATAACAAGCAATTAGCGTAAACATACCTGATTTTAATTATCAGCTCACAAGCGAAGTTAATTATAAATTGGTGCCGTAGCACGTGAGGAAAGCTTTTGTAGAAGCAAGTTACTTCTAACAAATGACAGAATCAAATGGCCCAAAATAGCAGAAACGCGGTTCGCTGGGTCAAAGCGATAACAAATGAATTTAGGAAAAACCAAAATCAGCGCTTTCGCGCGGACAAGCGTTGCTAACGTTCGAAATACAGCGAAGAATAATTCAAGTGGGAATACACAGGCTGGCCCGGAATAGATGAATATATGGCGAAACAAATAGCAGGAACTAAAGATTTGTTTCACATTGAACTAGCCTCATTGGCGCATAAAGATTTACACGAAAAAAGATGGAACAAACCTTTACTTTTACCTCTGGTAAATGACATAAAAATATTCAGAGACGAATGTTTAAAAATGTCCGATGACTGTGAGAAGAAATTTTTTTCACAAGAAGATGACCAAAAAACTTACAAATTATTGGTTAACATAACTCTGGCGCTGCTCATTGTTTTTAACCGACGACGAATTAAATATTTAAAAATCAGTGACTATAACAACGACCAACGTAGCAATATCGTTGACTTTGAAAAAGCGCTGACGGAAACAGAAAAAATGCTAACAACAAAATACAAAAGAGTAATAAACAGCGGTAAAGGATCACGAGCAGTGGTTATATTAATACCAAAAACCATAGAAAAGTATATTGATTTGTCGCTTGAAAATAGAAATAAATACATTCAGACAGATAACGACTACGTTTTTGCTGCTCCTGGCAGTACAATTAAATGGGGCAAAGGTGACGTTGCAATTAGAACACTTGCCAATAAAATGAATTTGAAGGATCCACATGCAATTTCCAGTAACAAACTGCGAAAACATATTGCGACAGTAATGCAGATAATCAGTTTAACTAAAGACGACGAAAAACAGTTCTCAAAGTTTCTGGGGCACACTCAAAAGACCCATGAAGAGTTCTACGAGTAAGTACTCAAAAAGCACCGTTTAGTTGTCAACGTTTACTGTACATACTTACCTTTCCATATACTCCAGACTACCAGTAGATTTGTATCAAACAGCGAAGGTCTCCAAAATGTTGCTTCTGATGGAGAAGGGTGAAATTCCTACGGAATACCAAGGAAAATCTTTAACTGAAATAAATTTTGATGAAAATCTGGAATTGGCAATTGAAAATGAAAATGACGGTAGGCACTTTTAATAATTCGTGTCATTTGGGGGCTTAGGTATTTTTAAATGATTGTTGTAGATAATGCAGATATAATTTTGGATGATAACGTACACCATAGTATTGTAAACAATGAGGAAATGGATGCAACGGCATCTAGTGTTCACTCTAAAGAGATTAGGAGATGGAGAACTGAAATAGTTGCAGGTATTGATTAATATATATTTATGCATTAAGGGAGATATGAATATGTTTTTTCCCTGAGGTTGACAAGTGTTACAGACCGAGGGCCTCTGGCCCGAGGTCTGTAAGTCAACCGAAGGTAAAGAACATGAATATCTCCCGTGGTGCATACAATATTTTATCTACTAGCATATTCGTAAAAAATAGTATGAAATTTCAAAATGTCATAATGCCATTTAAAATTAGAATATGTAAGTAACATCAAGGATTGCCTCATTGTATGGTTGCTAAGACGTTAATTGTAGTTGCATTGTAACAATGAGTTTGAGGGAGAAATAGTTTGACAAGTCCCTTGGGAGTTATGAGTAGCTTTTCATATTTTGTTTCTATGACGAAAATGTACAATATCATGTTGCTATTAGATAAAAGCTTTTATCTACTTCAGTGAAATAAGTAACTCATTACGTCACTCATTTGACGCCATTTCAATTGGGTAATGAAGCTCATTACACCACGCAGTTATGTAATGGTTTCATTACGCAACTGAGTTGTGTAATGACTTCATTACCTAACTGAAATAGTTCAAATGAATGACATAATGACATTTGCCTACCAAAATATTTTTGAAAATGACAGAGCTGACATTTCTCATAATGCACTTTTCTCAATTTTAGGCAGTCGTAGAAAAATTTTTGTACAATACATGTGTGATAATGCATCATTAATATACTTGTGTGATTACATAACTCGTGCTACGCACTCGTTTGTAACTTACACACACGTATATTGATGATGCTGTTATCCCACTTGTATAGTAAATAACTATTATCGCCAACCGTCAATAGAGCCATGCATTACCATAGCGATTTTCGGAAGTAAACAAACACTTTATCTTACTGTACAAATCAAACACTTTACCGGCCGCTAAGACAT